>PVHP010003362.1:48122-79150 GCA_004024765.1 Zapus hudsonius
TTACTCACCCACCACGACTCAGGGAACTAAGCGGAAGAGGGGGCGGAAAGATTGTGAGAGCCGTGGTGGGGGAGACTGTCCGGAGGCATGACACCCATCAGTAACAACACACTTGGGCCAGGAAGACTGGGATGAGTACTAAGATATACAGGATACCTTGCCACAAGGACTAATACAGACAGCCCACAGAGGAGGATATCCAACTGATCAGGGATGGGTAGGGGGGGAATTGGGGAATTCGGGATAACAAGGCATGGTTTGCCCACTAAATAATGTAACTCATTATGGAAAATAAATATATATTTTAAAAAATAATAGAAAGAAGTCTTTCTGCATAAGGTCAGTTATGTTCTTTTGTTTGTAATAAAAACTTTAATACAAGCTGTGTATAACATTAACAAGGGGAAACATATATCTGCATTTGTTCTTTGATATATTCCAGGAACCTGAAACAATGTCCAGACTGTGCCACATGCTCAATGAATGAACTATTAAAAGAAGGAAAGTTCACCTCTGAGATTATGTGGAATAAATCTCTCAGTGGCACATCAATTAGTATTTTTTCCTAATCTTTCTTCAGGGAAATCCTGGAACATTTTTCCTCTATTTATTAAAAGAACAAAGACTTTATTAAAAATTTACATAAGCCTCTCCTACCTCTCTCCTTTTTCCTCTCAATCACTTCACTGAACACCTTTTCTTTTCCTACCATTCCTTCTTCTATTTTTTAAAAATATTTTATTTATTCATTTTCAAGGAGAGAGAGAGAGAGAGAGAGAGAGAGAGAGAGAGAGAGAGAGAGAGAGAGAGAGAGAGAGAGAGAGAGAGAGAGCACCAGGGCCACCACCCTGTGTGTCAGGCTTATGTGGGTCCTGGGGAATTGAACCAGGGGCCTTAGGCAGTGGAGGCAAGTGCCTTACCCTCTGAGCCATCTCTCCAGCCCTCCTTCTTCTATTTTAATGGTTTTGTTTTTCTTTCTTCAATGACCCATGAGAACACCTTGATGGGGTCACTGCTATGAAGGTCACACGCAGGTAATGGCTGCTGTGATGAGCTCACAGATACCACTATCCCTTTGTGACTCATAGAGGTGTTGAAATCACTCCTCCCTCTCCTTTGGCTCTAACACTCTCTCTGTCACTTCTTTCACTATAGTTCCCAAGCCATTGGAGGGAGTGATAGAGACGTCTCATTGAAGTCAAAAATCACCATTGTCACTTATTAGCAAGTTGACCATGTGGGTCTTTGTCAGCAGGCACTGTCAGGATTTGTCTTGAACCATTGCGACTGTAGCTGGCAGGTGGATCTTTTACATGGTCATCTGGATCTTCTTCCTATGGTTTGTGGAAAGAAGGTCCCACTCGATTATTCTGTTTTTGTGTAAAAAAGACAAAGATGTTCTGCACTGTGTTGGTCTTGTGGAATGCATGGGTTCACAATACAGAAGGCTTCTGATATCTGCTTTATCTTTGAGAGTCTGTGTGGCCAAGTTCAGAACACATCTCTCTGCACTATTCATCTCGTTGCATGGTCAAACGAAGCACAATGGTGGTACCCACCTCACAGATAGAAGGACACATTTAAATTCCCCACAAGAAAATTTAGCACACTGTCAACTCTCACCAAAATGCATTTGTTCTTATTGCTATGGCTAATATGTCACATACATAATATAATTTTCTAAAATTGGATATTTTATTTAAATCCCAACAGATAGGAGCTGAGTTTTGTTTTTTTTTTTTTTTTTTTTTTTTTTTTTTTTTTTTTTTTTTTTTTTTTTTTTTTTTTTTTTTTTTTTTTTTTTTTTTTGGTCATTGAGAGTCACCTCATTCTTGCACCTTAATGTCTATAGTGTGATAGCTTATTCATACTTGTGCATTATTATTGCAACTTTCAAGGTTGTATTTCTAAATGCAGAACAATGTTTTATTTTCTTTTTCTTTTCCTGTAAAATACCTTGTGTAAAAATTATTTCTGGAGAAGATAGAATAGAGTATAATAAATGGTATCACTGAACATAATATCTAGTTTGAATAATTAGTAAATGAATTAATGCAGAAAGGATCTGGCTATGTTCTATAGTCTTCTTGTATAGATTGCACATCTTTTGCCCCAATGTTGGTTTTAGGACTTTAGTTTGTATGACAATAACTCTCATTAAAAAAAAACACAAAGGTTTAAAGTAAACCCATTTATTTCATTTTAATTTCTGCAACACTATAACATAAGAGAAATAGGTCTATGTATCTTTTTTATTGTCCATAATGAGTGACATTATTTAATGGGCAAACAATGAGTTGTTATCCCCAGTTCCCAATGCCCCTCTTCCCCATCTCCAATCAGCTGGATATCCTCCTCCGTGGGCAGTCTGGATCAGTCCTTGGGGCAGGGGACCATGGATAGCCTACGAGTCAGCCCGGTTCCACCGGCCCTAGTGTGTTGTTACTGAGGGGGGTATTGAAGCACTTCATAAATTTTGAAGGCTTTGGAATTACAACCAAAACAGTATTAAAAGAAGTCATGCTTTAAAATTCTAAAAATGAAAATGCCCTGTCTAATTCAAATCATTAAATAAACAGTTCATACAAGGTATTTGGTTAAAAATAGTCAATATTGTTTTATTCTGTTCTGTTTTAGTTTTAAGCCCATACCAGAACTTTCTACTAAAAATGATATATATTATTATGAAAATGCTTCTCACAGTAAATTAATCCCTTTTATTTAGGCCAAAATCTTTCAATTAACCTTTAACATTTTCTACCATGTACGCAAACATTCAGTTCCTTGGATTTTAATGATAGAGTTCATAGAGCTCTTTTCTATATTAAAAGAAAAAAATCAGTATTCTTAAAATTGTGATAGTGACCTTTAAACATGAATTCTCTCTACTTACTACCTCTTAGAGTGTATTTCTACATATTGAAAGTATCATGATAGTAGCTTTTGGTCATCCATGAAGTATTTTATGTAGAAGAATTGTACTTATAATTTCTTTGGGGATTAATACTTGTGGAGTGTTGACTCACTTCAAGTGGCAGAAAATGTCAAATGCTTTCAAAATGGTAAGAGGCAGATTCAAATTCAACAAAACGTTCAGGATCTCAGTCTAAGTAATGTAGCAAAACTGAGATTTGAAGAAATTTTTTCTACCCTCTGTCATTAGTTCCTCAGTGCCTGTGACATTTTGACATCTTTCCTCTGATCACAAGCATTTATATATTATTTCTCAATCATTCTTTTTTATACTCAATAAAAGAAATGTGTCAGAATTAAATACACTCAAAGGAAATAATACCTTTTTCAATTATCTTCATATTCTAGCTATTATTTCTGGCAATGTCATTTTGTGAAAATAAAATATAAAATCTTCAGGTATATTTTAAACTTTTGATTTCAGCAAGGCAAAAAGCTCTTGTACATTTTTTATTGAAAAGTACCAAAACCAATAACTTTTTAATTCAAACAGTCATTGTGTAATGGATCTTCTTCCAGGGTTGGAAGACACTATTCCTTTGTCTACATGTATGTTAATTTTATGCTCCAAACTGTAATTAAAAGAAAATACTCTAAATCAGAGTTTTCACTATTTGGTTTATTTTTGTCTTTGCCTATTAATTTGACTTCATTTAATTTTTTTAAGAATAGATTATGCTTTTGCTATTATTTACATTTTCATTTATGTATTTTCTAAGAAAACTTATCTGTGTTCTTACAATTCAACATAGGTTCAAAAAATAAAAAAATTAATTCCAATGCATACTAAATCATTTATTTTTGAGGTGGCTATTGTTTATTTTAATTAGGAGACATGGTTTGCTCAATTACTCTTCCTTAATACTATTGAATTGATCATAAGATATATTAGTGAATGCAACTTGACTACCACATTTCATAATATCATATTTTTAAAATTTTAATTAACATTATCACAGATATCCTTATCAACAACACATAAAAATATGTCCCACGAAAAGGAATATCTGTGAATGTGTTCAGTTCTGAAGGGCTGAAAACTTAGTGAAGTCCCTATGATATTCATATAGAGCTGATGAATTTCAGGAGTTGTTAATGGAATTCTGCATCAAAACATCCCATGCTGGGGAAGGGGACAGTCTCCCGCAGGGTTCAGGGCCTGAGCTCCTGCACTGGCTTCTCTTGTCTAAACTTGAACCTTGAAACAACAGATTCTTACACGGTCACATGACTACCTGGTGACTGTCTTCATCTATTGTCATATAAAATGTGGAGAAATTTGCCTAAAGTACAAGCTGAGGTTTGATTCCCAGTTGTGTACATGTACGCAAGGCAGAAATCAAATGAGAATGCTCATTGACTACGTTATACAACAGTGACCAGAGAATCTAAACCAAGTCCACTTGTATATTTGGAAATATTGTACTATTGTATATTTGGAAAAGTGATATTTCTCCAACTCTAAAGAACCATATTTTGTTTAGTTCATGCTTCATTCTAACATGATTCTTAGGCATTGTTTAAGCAACATCAGTTAAAAATTGCAATCTCAATGGGTTTATAAAATATCTTCGGAAAGCTAGTAAGCTTTTCTGCCTGAGAAGTCATATGAATATTAAAATTTCATTATATTGGTATTATATTAAAACCAGATAACTTCAAATACTATAGTATCTAATATCAAAGATGGTTGAATTTTTTATAAAAAAAACTTTGTTTTAAACAACTTTGGTTTTCTAAAACATATTCTAAAATAGGAACATCCAAATTTTGAAAGTATAATAATGCTTAGTTACTGGAAGACATAAATTTCACAATGAACAGGGTATATATTATAAGCATAAAATTCAAGGAAAATTAAATTTCACATATGAGAAAAGTCTAGTCTCAGAATATATATATATATATATATATATATATATATATATAATGAACTATGATGAAACATGTTTATAATTTATTTTAAATTCAAATACACCATGTGGAAAAAAGTGCAGTTGTTTGTGAGGAGTATTAATATATATTGCAAGATAAACAATCCGTGTGATTTTAAGAAGTGTTTTTCTTTATTTCCACTTTAAATCAAAATATTTCGAGAAATGCATAGGGTATAGGTTAATAAGATTGAAAAAAAAGCACGGAAAGTAATATTCTATTGTTATTTGAAAAATGAGAAAAATACCTTAATATTAAGCATGCATTGTTTTCATTCAGGTATTACTAAATTCTCATGTCAACACAATATTAGAATCAATTCAAAATAAGCCTGGGGTTACTTTGCAGTTCTTATTTTCCCCAACTGTCTATTCATATTTAAGGATCAGATCATAGATATTGTTGAACACTATGATACACCTTTCCTAATTTATCTCTCTCCTTATAGAATATATGACATCAACTCTACCTCATATCTGTAATTTGCCTTCCATCCCTTCAGCATTGATCTCATTCCTGGTGTAGTTTACAAGTTACTCAACATGAAATGCCCCATTAAAGAGGATCCTATTTATATTAATCATCTCTTCATATCTTATCAGCCTTTCTATGAGTCCCACCTGAGGGGCAGACACGGGTTGTCATTTTCATGACAAGGTACATAGGCCATCACCTTCTAGAGGGATCCCATAGTGTCCAGATGTTTCCTGGTACCACATTTAAGAAAGAGTTGTAGGATGTTTAGAAAAAGCAATAAAATTCTCCTGGTCTTTGCATTTACCCAGGCTTTTGTGTCAGTAGACATCTCTCTGAAACTCAATCATGGGTTCCACAATCCTGCAGTTCATGAGCAGAGGTCCACAAATATTTATGGACTGTTTTCTGTCTTTCTCCAGTCAGCCTGTTGGCCACATTATTCAGGTTTCTTCCAAATTATCAAATTATCAAGAGTCTTTCAAAATGACACCATCTATAGTTTTACTTCTTAGCTCATCAACTACTATAATCACTTTTCACTTCACTTCCCATACAGATCAACCCCATGGCACACACTATTCTGCTTTCTCATCCCCAACATAGAATAATGTAATTTCCATCCAAATAGGGATTTTTGTATAATTGTGTTATTTCTCTGTTTTTCATCATGGGCAGCTCATTAATATGTACTAAATAATCCAAAGAGTAGTGTATTGTATCCAGTCAAAGGTATTATTTTATTTGTATTTTTGTGGATACTAAAGCTGACAGAAGGGTGCATTATTCTGATTTCAGAGTATGCTATTTCTCTTAGATAAAAACTAACACAAATAAAATATAGAATATTGTATCAAAAGTCAAAATTAGATTTGTCAAGTAAAACAGATTCTCGAATACACTGACAGAGTAGAGACCATACACTGTCTAGCTCTAATTTGAATACTGACGACACTCTCTCCTGAGGACAGTTCACATAGATTTTAATACCAAGAGCAAATGTCATTCTAGCTCTTGGGGTGTTGAAAGGCTGAACTTGATTCACATGCTATTTTCCCAGTGCCCTTAGAAAAAAACAAGAAGTCAGGCTTCACAAGAAAGTTTTATGTAAATACATTCCTTGCATCATTGTTCTTATAATTGCCCTCTCCTTTCAAGCACGCATGGAATTATGGTACACATTTTATTTTCATATATCTAAGCATGCATACATACACGCCCTGAAGTCAGAGCAGATGAGATATTTTGCAGTTACACTTAAGCTGTGAAATACTGATTCTAAAATTTGACTTCAATTTTTGTCTTAAATTCATGCTTATGATTCTGGACTTTAATCACTTTTGTACCATTTTTAACAGTTATAAAATAAATATATCTTTTATAAATTCTACCCACAGTCTGTTTTAATGTTGAAATTGTTACCAAATAGATTTTGTAAAACAACTGACTCGAAGTCAAATAAAATGTATTCATCACAATTTAGGTAACTGAAAATGAAAACCAAATCACTGCCGATATGTGAAACAACAAAAAAAAAATTAAGCAAACATCTACTTTGTCTGTTGCAACTATTTTTCCCTTTTAAGTTGATATGTCTTTAGTAATTCCCTTTGATTCTCTCCTCTTGTTTTTTTTTTCATTTTCTCATTCACTTCTGCAAGCATGCATTGTATTGATTTTCTAGTTTTCTAGTTTTAACAAATAACTTATTTTAAAAAATAACAAAAAATTAGGGCTTCTATCATGAATTAGTTTGTAATAACTTATAAAAAGGAATAAAAAGTAAAACCAAACATGTAAATATTCATTGAATATTAGATGAAAATATTGTAAAAAATTGCTTCCAATATCAACAATAACAATGTAATGATTACATATACCTTTAATAATAACTATGTAAAGCAATATGGAAGGAACTAAAAATTAACATCTGATATAAAATGAAAAATAGTAAAAACAATAGTACAAAACAAAAACTGAATGAATAAGGTTTAACATAGGCTCAATAAATAAAGAAATGAACACTCCCAATATAAAGCTCCCATTTTAGCTTGATTTGAACAAAAACAACATAAAGTATAACAACTACAGAACTATCACAAATTAAATTAATTTTGATTAAAATTGCAAGCAAACTATCTAGCAAAGTCTAAAACAAGAGTAACATGGTAGTCAAATCCCTGGTCCCCTCCCAAAATATGGCACAGTGTCATTGGAGAGACAATAGCTAATGAGACCGAATAGACACACAGATAAATGGAAATTGGTGAAAAGTCAGTTAAAGGCCAGGATAAATATCAAAGGCAAGTGCATGATAAAGGTGACTTCTGAAATAATATTGACAAAGGCATGTTGATAAAAATTTCCCTCTAGAGGGAGGAAAGTAATTTGAATAGCATACCTTGTCCAGAAAGAACCATCAAAAAAGTATTTAAAATTTAAAAAGCTATTATACAAAAATTACTAGAACTTACATGATAATTTTGAACAATGGAGACATGGTGAATGGCATAAACTAAAATATGAGCAAATCAAAATATTAATGAGACTAGGGAAAACATTTTTTTTCATAACATTATTGTATATTTTATTTGTTGAACTATTTTATCTTCTTTTAAATATTTATTTGAGAGAGAGAGAGAGAGAGAGAGAGAGAGAGAGAGAGAGAGAGAGAGAGAGAGAGAGAGAGAGGGAGAGAACATGAGCACACCAGGGCCTCATGCTACAGTGAACAAACTCCATATGCATGGACCACTTTGGGTATCTGGTTTTAAGTGGGGACTGGGGAATCAACCCTAGGCCTACAGGCTTTTCAAGGAAGCACCTTTAACTGCTGAGCCATCTCCCTAGCCCTGATTCTGTTATTTATTTATTTATTTATTTATTTATTTATTTATTTATTTATTTATTTATGTTTAGTTAGACTGCCAGAATTTTATGTAATAACAAATGCTATTCAACTGCTTCCTGCTATTGTGTTTTGTGTTTCTTGGGACTAATAATAAATAATATATAGAAAAAATCAGTAAAATATTTTTATCATTAATGACTGAAACAGTGGAAATGGCATATACCATATAATAGGTTTACTTAAAAAACCAGAGAGAGAGGAGAAGATTTGTACAGAAAGTGATGCCTACCAAAGGCAATGGACAGCTGGTGGAAGGGGGGAGGGATGGAATTTTCAGACCATAGGCACAGATTTCAATATCTGGAACTTTAACTTTTGATGTCACTACTATTCAGTAATTAAGTAAAAAGGAAAATTGGCAGAATGTCAACATATTTCAGCTGGAATTTTGAAGTGGGTAATAAACAAATATTAGATCAAAAGTCTCTATCATGTATAAGTGAGACTAATTGATGCAAATTATTTATCTTCTTTATTTATTAACTTATACGCATTTCTTCTGAAACTTCTTTCCTAGACCAGTCCTGGTTATATCATCATACAAAAATGAAAATCATATTTACACATATGTACCCATATATGAGCGAATTATATGATAACTTTCTTTGTAACTAATTATCTGGTATACTCAGTATATACAAATTTTTGTGCATACACAGAGAAGTAGATACAGAAATTATAGAGATTTTGCTCATTCATAATTTCATAATCTTAACAAGAACATTTTAAGTATGAAATGTCTTGCAGACCATGAGGTATAACTTGCAGATAATTATGTTTTCTCCTGTGCGAGAATAATATAAATTAACAATGTATGCTTTGAGCACATTTCACTGATTTTTTTTTGTGTGTGAAATCTTGAAAATCTAAACTTCCATCAATATGAATGATTTTAAATTCCTTAGACCCTTTTCACCATATTTAAGAATTATGACTTTATCCCACAGTCCTGTCTCACTCCTGGCTCAATCCAGTCCCTTCTGTGCTCACCACTTTACTGAATTAAAAAAACTCTTGCTCTGCGATATAGCTCCTCACAGAATGCATATTGGGAACACCATCTTTCCTCTCTATCCCAAATCATCTACCTTTTCCTATATTGCCTGTCTACTGAGATAATATCACACTGAGGCATTCATCAATACTTATATAGATTTCCTCCTTTACTTCTTGAAGTAAACTTCAAGTCAGAATTATCAATATCACTTTTTTATACAGTATAGGAAATGAATCTTGGGGAATGTAAGTAGCAAGCCAGAAGTTATGAGTGAACGAGGGGTCACACACAGGTTGCCTGATGGAATCTACCAGATATCAGTCATTCCCTCTGACTTCTGCTTATATGCATTCCCCAATAATCTTTAAAAAAGTTCCCCAGGTTGATATGAGTTTGAGTTTTGCATTACTTCTGTAATACCTGACTCCAAGGAAAGACTATAACCCATGTACTCTGAATGCAACGATATTTCTGTATGTGCATTTGAATAGTTTGAGGATCCATGGAGGGAAATACTTTATCCATGAGGAGATCTTGGAAGAGCAAGAAAGTAGGGAATTTTAGCAATGTAATAAACCTCAAATTGAAACAAATGATGTTAATTGACATAAATCATTACATAAAAAGTCAATCTTTAAAACTTTTGAATGTTTATCTATTTTTTAGAAATATTGAGAAGCTAAAAAGTAATTGATTGATTTTTTTTCATTTTAATATTAGTCAAGTACACATAGACCACGTCTAATATTCAAGATGGATACCTAGATATACAGAAGACTATATAAGATGTGATGAATTTAATATTACATTTTCACCATGTGGATATGTGTCTGTGCTCATTCATTCTAAGCCCACTTTGCAATGAAATTCTAGCTTTGTAGTCCAAAGTACAGTTTTAAAATTTTCTCCCATCAACTCTTAAAAAATAAAGATAAATTGAAGCCAGGTTTTATGAGGAATGTTCTCTCCATATGCATAATAGGCACTTAGCTGATAATGAAGTTCCCGGGCAATATATTAAGTCTTTATGTATTATATAAAACTCTATAATGTAGTCACTAAAATATAGTTATTGTGAGCATGGGCTGGATCAATGTTTGCTTTCTTGTAATTGGGCCACTTCTATATCATAATTATTAATGACTTCATAAGCATCCAATTCTTTTCCACAGCTGAATAGAAAAATGGGCAATTTTTCAAGACCATAAAATTTTTCTGTTGAGTTATAACTGCACCCATTATCTTAAGAGTGAACTTATCCTTAGGGTAAAATAACTCTTTGCTATTATAAATAATGGCGTTTTTACCTCTGCTAATATAAACTACAAGAAGTCCTAAGTAAGGTTTGAATCCATTAATCTATAAATACTACCCAATTTAAATGCTTTTTCTTTCTTATTTATTGGCTATCTCTTCTTTCTTAGTCTGGATTTAGTTATAATAAGTAAACGTTTTAGGAAGTTATAAAATAAAAGGTAAAATACCTTGGACTCCAGCATAGAGACTTGAGATTGTAGCTACGATGGATTGGGGAAATATCTATCAATGAAAAGAGAAGTGCACCGTTATTGTGATGAGACAATATGGGAAATAAATTCACCAATCTAAGCTGCATGCAATCTGTTGAGTTTTGTTAAGATAATATGAATGCATAAAAAACAAGAAAGAAAAAACAGTCTAGCTATTTCTCTTATTAGTTAACTCAAAAGGTTAAATTTTAAAAATAGTATCTTGCTCTCAAAAATGACTTTTGTACAGAAAATATTGTGAATGGATCTTTTTGATGTTCTTAATGAAAAGTTAGATATGAGAATTTTTATTCAAAGGTCAACTATTTCATTCTGAAACAGAACAGTTGCTGCAGCTGGCAAGGATAGGTCAAGTTCTTTTAGATTAACTGTTCAGTGGTAACCACAAAGAGGCTAGGCTTAGTGCTCACATATGAGTATAATCTTGTATCAGAGTATCTGTTTGAAGTCATCAGATAGCTACCAAGAATTCAGGAACTTCCTTGGACACATTTCTGAAGAAAACACAAAACAAAAATTCTAAGACTGATCTTTTTTTCTTTTTTTGTGTGTGTGTTTTGTTTGTTTGTTTTTTCTTTGTTTTGTTATTTTTTTGAGGTAGGGTCTCCCTCTAGCCCAGGCTGATGTGGAATTCACTATGTGGTCTCATTTTTTTTTCCTTGAGATGATTGTCAATTCAAATTAAAGTTACGAGATGATAAGAATCTGAGCAAAAATTGGGTGAAGATCTAGAAGTTTCTCAGGGCTCAGGGGACAGACATTGGACTCCAGTGTTATACTAAGGGCCCTGAGAACACCCTATGCTTCCTAGGAGGCCCATAGGGTTCAATTCTTACTATGAGGAAGAATATAATCAGAATGTTGGCATAGCTGGAAGTCCAGCTTACAGGGAATTCAGTCCTTGGTTAAGGTGAGGGTTCACCTCCTACAGGAAGCAATAGTCTATCTCCAGCAAAGAATGGCCTACAGCCCATGAGGCAGTATCACTTACTTTTGCTTTAAGATAATTTCTTATCTCTATATTGTTTTGAACACGATAGTTTTTATTTTGCAATGAAACTAGGAAAAGAAAATAAAGTGTTCATACATCGATCTTTTCTTTTTTTGTTATTTCAATGAAATCGAGGAATGTGAAGGGTAAATCTGTAATTGGTTATGGCAGTGAATCAAGTGAATCATGACACATCTAATTTTCTCTGGTTTTTAAAAACTTTTTTCTGTTTTATTTGCAAGACTGCATTAGGTTTTCTCTAGTGAGATTTCAGTTTTAAAGAGCCATGATTGAAATATGAAATATCCCTTTATGAACAAATTATCTTATGTGTTCTAAATTTACATTCTTAAGAAAGTTCTTACTGCAATTTGTCAGTAGAAAAATATTAAAATATACTTTTATTACAAAACTTTCTAACAGATATTTTTGGTTATGTTTTTAAAGTATCTTGCTTTAGCCCAGGCTGACCTGGAACTCACAATGTAGTCTCAGGGTGGCCTTGAACTCACAGCGATCCTCTTACCTCTGCCTGCTGAGCGCTGGAATTTAAGGTCCTGCTCTTTTAAATTCATTTTAAATAGAGAGGAAAATTTACTTCATAATTTTGGCAACAATGAATATAAAACATGCAGGGAGGGGTTTGCACTTATCTGCTATCCAGTGGAGCGCCACCAAGAGTGGCCACCAAGAGCACACGAGGACAGGGGAGAACTATGCTCT
Organism: Zapus hudsonius; assembly: GCA_004024765.1. NCBI lineage: Eukaryota > Metazoa > Chordata > Mammalia > Rodentia > Dipodidae > Zapus > Zapus hudsonius. Next base: position 60,656 of record PVHP010003362.1, read on the forward strand.
CTTTCACCGTGGAACAAACAGTAAACCATTTTGCCTTTAATCTGTTTTACGTTCCTGACTCGAATTTTATAGGTATTTTTATTCTGGTCATATGCAAATGTTCTGAAGACATAAGTTATGGATTCACAGAGCTGCCTTACATGTCCAGGGTATTGTTCTCTGAATGCATATAACAGACAGCAACTAATGTACCCCTGCCTAATAGACCCAGGCAAAGTATGTAATACAGGCCATGCAAGCAAAACAATGCTGGCACTCCTGTGCCAAGCACTTTACTAACTGTGTGTCTACTAGATAATGAAGACTATCTTGTCTCTAGAAAGCAAGGAGGCTTCTGTTGTTGCTTTCATCCTTAGATGAAGTTTGGTTTATCTGTATTATGTGAAGTTAGTCAAACTTCATAGGTTTTAAACAGTGCATTGCTTTGGATTCATTTTAACACCAACTTGGATGCCAGAAAATACAACTAATAGAATATATTTATTGTTTTAATGTAAGAATCATATTTGTATTAACTGTGATCATTTTGTTTTGGAATACAAAACACTTCTTTGACTAATGAAATAGGAATGTTAGATCAGTTATATCATTATAGAAATTGAAAACATTATTAAATTTGTATAGTGTGTCTATATAAGGAAAGCAAATGAAGAACAGAAGGAAGAAAAAGACAGGAAGGAAGTTGGTAACAAAAGGAAGGAAGGAAGGAAGGAAGGAAGGAAGGAAGGAAGGAAGGAAGGAAGGAAGGAAGGAAGGAAGGAAGGAAGGAAGGACAGAAGGGTAAATTTTTTCTCCTAGTTTGAGGGTAGAGTCCAGAATGTCAAGAAAGGTTTATAGTCAAGAGCTGCTCTGGATTTAGCAACAGGAGCCTGAGGCAGCTGTTCACATTGTCTGACCAGACAGGAACCAGACAAAGATGAATCTGGGTATCCATCAAGCTCTCTCTCTCTCTCTCTCTCTCTCTCTCTCTCTCTCTCTCTCTCTCTCTCTCTCTCTCTCTTTATCTCCCTCTTTCTCTCACTCTCCTTTTTCATTCATTCTGTAACACCAGCCCTTAGTATGTTAGTAACCACATTCTTAAGCTAACCTGCTGGAAATACTCTCTCAGAATTACCCAAATGTGTACATCCAATAGTTGATAATGAGAACTAGCCATCAGAGATACTCTACTTGTGTACATGTGATGCATGGAATATCAGCCATACGGACATATACACTGTCTCAACTGGACTCTTGAGAACTCTCTGGTTTTAGGCATTTTTGTTGATGATTTTAAGTTCTAATTCTTCATTCTCCACTTCTTAATGTTGTCTTCCTCTCATGGATAAAGATGTCATGTCTCAGTGGGAGGTGGGGGTCTAGAAATAATTTGAGCAATACAATCAATATAAATAAATCTCATATAAAATATCTCAATTATAAGGAAGAACATTTATATATAGAATGAGATGTTTAGAATACCCACTGAAATCAGGTAAGTCAAAATATAGACTAACCAAAGTAGGTCATTTTTTTCTATGAAGGAGTTACTTAAACTATATACCGTAGGCAATATTTACAACCTTTGGTAATATATTTGCAATTATACATAATTTACATAGTCTTCTTAAGATACATACATTAGCTATAATATAGAGTAGCCATTACTAATTTGTTCCTAAATTTTCACTTTGAATTACTGGGGTGTATAGTGTTTACCTAGTATGAGAGAGGCCCTGGGTTCATAAATGACTTCTATTTTAAAAACATCATGACATACAGGTAAATATAACAAAACTAGCCTGAAATGATCCTTCCATAACTAAGAAGTAATGGCACAGAATGCACATTCACACTGCAAAAGATGACATTGGGCATAGAAAAGTCGAACTTATACAAGATTTTTAAAAAATAGGGCAAAAGATAAGACTCAACCCAGGAAAACCACCCTCATGATCATGGTATCTCCCCTGCCGGGTAAGTCAACACAGGATAAGTCAGACAGACAGGCAACAACGATTTCAACACAACCTAAAGCAGAAGTACAGAGACCCCCTAAGACATCAACAATAATGCAACCTTAATACTCACCGACCATGACTCAGGGAACTGGGCGGAAGAGGGGGAGTAAAGATTGTAATGGCCATGGTCAGGGAGAATATCCAGAGACATGAACCCCCTCAGTGACAACACACAAAGGGGGTGGAACTGGGTTGTCTCTTAGGCTATCCATAATCCCTTACCCCATGGACTGATCCAGACTACCCAAGGAGGAAGATACCCAGATGATTGGGGTCAGGGAAGAGGGAAATTAGGGAAATGAGGATACCAAATCATTATATGCTCAATGTATCTAATTATGGATAATAATATAAAAACAACCCCCCCAAAATCCTTCAGCCATCAGATTTTCACATTCTTTGTTTTAATAAATAGTGGTAAATAAATACACATATTTATACATTAAAATAAATAAATAATAAAAATAGGGCAAACATAAAACTCTATAACTCTCAGTCTGACAACTATAACCAATGACAAATCTCTAAGTTTGATTATTCTAAGCAGTGAGAAGTCTCTGGAGTTCCAATTCTGCCCCACCAGCTCTGCTGCCCATAGCCCCAGGTATACTCCATCTGGCTCTTGCAGCTTCCTTGGCAGCCATCCCTTAATCCTGACATTTCACTGGGTCTCTAATGCAGCCCACGTTTCATCATGGCTCCATTAGGCCTCCATTCAGATAATCAAACAAGTTTGCTTCACACTGCCCATGGACATTTCCAAAAATAAAAAATATGTTGCAAATCCAATGACTTTCTCTTCCTGCATTTGTTATATGCCATAGTACCATGTGGGATACTAACTTGTTAGTCCAGTGGGGAATAAAGCCAATTTTGAAAATAGAAAATCTCCTTCAGCATTCAGACCCCTTATGTCAAGAGTCCACATTCTTCCTGCTGTCCCAATGCAGATCAGCTGGCCCAATCTCAGTGGTTGTCATCTCGCAAACAATTGCAACTGAATGGGCAGCAATTTTGGCCCAAAGATTTCCTTTCTTTCTGTGCCATCTCCATCTGCTCACACCAGTCCATTTCCACATAAAGCAGCCCTGCACAAGTTCTCAGGACACAGGCAGTTTCAAAAGAGCAAGCCTCTCACACAAACTGCTTCTGGTCCAGTTCTGACAAAGACCTTTCACAATCTCATAAGCAAACCTCACAGCCCATAGTTCTCACTGCATTTAGGTCTTTCCAACTCTAACCAGAATCCATCAAGGTGTCCTTACAGCATTTCAAGGCATCTCTTATGCTAAGGGTAGAGTTGGAAGTGAAGGGGTACACAGGGACAGACAGACAAGGGAACACAGCACCCACCGCATGTGGCTATGTACAGGGGAGGCTGGAAACTACAACTTAAACCTTTAAGGTGTAGGAAAACTCTACCTTAAAGCTACCATGCATTCTTTATAGAAAGATACTGAAAACCTTTGGTTCAGAAAAGCATAATACATTCAATTTTGAATCATGAAAAAGATGGCTTGGCCTTCACAAAAAAATCAATAAAGTCAGGAATCAAAATTATCAATAGCTGATAACTGCACAGAAAGAAATGTCATAGCACCGATGAGTCAGTAAATAAACATTCCACTGCTGCCTTTGGGTAAAATGTCCAACTGACCTGACTACCAATGAAAGTGTCAACCCTCAGATTCATCTCACTCTTCCTGCTATGTGATTCGATTGTTATTTCTCCCTGGAGTGTTTCATTTGAACCCATGATAACCCCTTTCTAAATAGCACTCAAAAATATAAACACTGACATTTCTGGACCAAACAGGTGTGGCTTTTAGTTTACATCTTACAAGTAAAGCACTTCCTTCAGTGAGCTTTAACCAATTATGTCCAGAGCTCAGAGAAAACCTGCTTAGATGACACTTATTGACATGATTATTGGGGACTCAATAGCAAATTGTTCACACTGGGGGATTTTACAGATAAATTCACCAGAGACAGAGGAATAGATTACCAAAGAGACTAGTTAAATGTTATTACAGGGAAATGGCACATTTCATCTATTCAAACATGATTGTTTTCTTTTGGCTGTTAGATTCAAATAAGCTTTAGACCATAAAATTTTTAAGAAGTTATTTTCTATAAGAAAGTAGCTAGGTTAAAAATAAACTTTCATCAGCAGAAAAACTGTTTAGCTTATTGTTTGGAACCCTCACTGGAAGCAGACAGAGCCCTGGACTCCAACTCCATCAATTGATAAATATCCAGACTGTGGGAACTTCCAGCCAAGCTGATGAGAGAAGGCAAGCACATGCCCTGCACACTTTTATTCGCTATGGCCCTGGGGTGGGTGGTTTGAAGCAAAGGCCACATTCATCAAGTTTGAACAAACAATGTTTTCACTTCTGTTTCACTATGATTGAAGCAGTGACTAAATCCGCCACTCCAAGAGTTCCTCTTCCTGAAGCCGTATGAGTGTAAATATCTGAATTCCAGGGAGATGAGTTCAGCAGCTCAGCTAATTGAAAAACATGGACATCCTCTGAAGCCACAAGCCTCATATTGGCTGGTGTACCTGTGGCCTTCTACAGAACACCTGAATGTTTCAAAGGATAAATAATACATATCACACTACAAGGAGTCAAATGGTAACTCAGAGAAGACAGGTCATTAATATGCCTTAATAATTAGAATGCAACTGCAAGTTTTAAATAAGTTTTAAAGGGCCCATTTAGTTGGAGGGAAGTCATACCAAGTCAGAATCCCATAGGTGGGAAGGCCATAGACTGAGGACAAGCTCCTACAGTCCTTTGGCTGAGAAAATTCACCACACCCATCCAAAAGGCTCTTAAAACACTATACTTACCTCCGTTGGTTCATGCTGCTCTCATTCTAGGTTGAAGAATCTACTTTGTTGTACAGAAATCATTGAAAACTCAGGAGAACCAAATTCATTCATATGACAAGAAAAGACAGGAGACTGCTTAGTATAAGATGACCCATCTCCATCAATCTGCCAGGGCCCATGAGCCACTACTGAGGATGTGCTGATCTAAACAGGAGTGCTACTCTCACTGCTAGCCTGACAACCATGGAGGTTCACAATGAGGACACTCAAAATGCCTCAAAGTAGAAATTCAGAGACTGCAGAGAGTGTATCATTAAAGTAGTCTTGTAACACCCCCCCAACCCCAATGCTCAGGGAACATTGTGGAAGAGGGGATGGAATGATTATAAAAGCCATAGGGTGAGAAGAATTATCCGGTGTCCAAAACTGAATGATGCATTCATGACTCCATTGGAAAGCCAATATCCTCACTGAAAAGGGTTCTCAATAGATTGATGGAGGGGAAGAAAGGACATAAGAGTATAACCTGATGGAAAAATGACCAATACTAGGTAGGGTCATACAATAAAATTCATAACTGACTAAAAACACATTAGAGAGACCAGATAGATGATGAGAGGGAAAGGGAGCAGAGAAAGGAATAGGGGAGGCAGGGGAAAGACGGGTGAGGCCACCGTGACTCAGGGAACTGAGCAGAAGAGGGGGGGGAAGATTGTAAGAGCCATGGTGGAGGAGAATATCCAGAGACATGGCCCCCTCAGCAACAACACATTAAGAGGGAAAATGGCTACCTCTTCTGCAATTCATAAATCCCTACCCTATGGACAGATCCAGTATGCACACCAAGGAGGGCGCCCAGTGGGTAGTAGACAGAGAGGAGGGAAATTGGGGTACCATTAAAAGATGTGCTTATACAGTGTATCTAATTATTGATAATAAAGATATTTAAAATTATCAAAGAATCAAAGAGAGTAGGTGGAAAGATGGAACTCAGTGGAGGGGCACATGAGGGGGGAAGGGAAGGTGGTGAGAGGAGACTATGGTCATATATTTGTATAGGTATTGTCAATAGATGTTTTAAAAAAGGAAGAAGAAACTCCTCACTTGTTGAAGTTGTATGGTTGGCTTGGAGACTGAGAAATGCACAGTTGAATGGGGGCAAGATGGTTGGTTCTCTGGGAGTTCAGCCAAGAACAGTGCAGTTGGCAGTTACTAATGACCATGCCTGCAATTCCCCTGTCCTGTTCTCTTTCCCCTTCTTAGCACAAAGGATTTCCAATTACTAGTAAAGAATTTTTCAATTTGACAATCGATCAGCCTAGGACACTTTCAATTATAGGTAGAGACAGGCTCAACATACTTAAACCCCAAATTCAGACTCAGACAAGTCCCCGCTCTGGGGCTCCTATCCTGTCCCCATTGGGTGCTACTCACAATTGGGATTAAGCCTGCCTGCTGTTTCTGTTTTTGCTGTAATTCTGATTTCTATACAATAAATCTTGTTACATGGATTAAAACAAAAGTTCAACTTCACATAGGCATCTGTCTGTTTCGCTGTCTATAATTTTACCTGTCTATAATTTTGACAAAATAAATTGTGAGCCTTTATGTATTCTTTTCTTTTGATAAAATTGATTGATTTTAATTTTCCATGTTATCAAGGTTTGAAGTTGTCTTTATTCAAAATAAATTAATTTCAAAGAAGAAGATGGCTTTTTTAATATCTATCAAAGCAAGATTGAAATTTAGAAATTCTATAAAAGACCCAGATGACCAGCATACTTTGATAAAAGCTTTGACACAAAGTTTTAAAACAGTGGTAAACACTTACACACCTGTGAACACTTGATCACAATATATAAAGGAAAAAAAACTAAAGAATGACAGGCAGAAATAGAAAGTTCTGTAATATTAGTTCAACACTGTGATACCTTGTTCTCTACCTGATGAACAGACAGACAGTAAGTAAGGAAAACACATTTCAGTAAGACAAGTTAACTTGTATCAAAGGTTATATTTCAATGCCTACAGTATACACATTCCACATAAGTGCCCATGGTACATTTTCTAAGGTGGTCCATATGACAGTCCACAAAGAAAGTCTCATTAGATTTAATAAGATAGAGAGCATACAAAATGTTTGTTTTTTTTCTGACTGTAATAAGGCTGAGTTCAAGACAAATAACAGACATAGAGGTGGAGGTGTACCAGAATCATACACAAGTCTCTGGGGTCAATTCTTAAAACCACCAACATAAAAACATAAACATATATAAAATTCCCAAAGTGATAGAAACTAAACCACATATTGAATAATAATCTTATCAATGGATCAATTCAATATTTTAGTATACTATTTTTTATTTAATGTGTTCATAAATTATGTGTAATTAAGATGTAAGTACATTTATGTATATGTGCATTTTATTTATATTTTAATGTTTTTTTTTATTTTTTTATAAGCAGAAAGAGATAGAGAGAAGAGAGACAGAGGGGGATAGGCATATCATGGGCTTCCAGCCACTGCAAACAAAGTCTAGATGCATGTGTCATTGTACATCTACTTTATGTGATTACTGGGGAATTGCACCCAGGTTATTGGGCTTTGGACACAAGAGCCTTAACCAGTGGGCAATCTCTCCAGCCCTTAGGTTTATATTTTTGATATTTCAACACACATTATTACTATATCATGACTTGCATTAAATATTCTTGTATCTCACATATGTGTATAAAGCTAGCCACAGTATAATTTCACTAATCTGTCATTCTTCATGTTTTCCATGTATATTACCCTAGTTATAGTCATTTAGATATCTTTTTCTGATATTATTTTCTCTCATTCTGACTAATTTTTTATAGCTGCAGTTTTTATGGCTATTTTATTTATGTAATGTCAATTTTCTATGAACAAATTTATCTTTGATTTCATATTTAAATATCAATTTTCTCAAATAAGGGCTATTGGATGGATGTAAATTTTGGAGATGACTAGTATAAATACCTTTCCAGGACACTAATGATATCACATGTCTCTCTATGTATGTATGTATGTATGTATGTATGTATCTATCTATCTATCTATCTATCTATCTATCTATCTATCTATCATCTATCTCTCTGTATATGTATGTATATATACATATACATATAGATATATTTATGAAGGATAGATCATATATGTTTGTGTTGTGTTTAAGATATATTTTGTTCTTTTAGTTTTATTCTGATAAACTTTGGAATAAGTTGATTTCTATCATACCCTTTTTACTTTCAAATTCTTCTAGATGATGAAAATTATGTTTTTTTTAATAAAAACGGTGATATTTTTCTAAATATTTAGAATGTCTTATATTTTCTCAATTACAGACTTGACAATACTTGAGTCAGACGGCTTCATCATCTCAAAAGTAATTGACACTGTTTGCATTTTCCAAAATTTACTTTGATGAGATTATATATGTTTTCGATGGTTCGGGGTTCATTACCTCATTAATTCTGAAATTCCATGCCTTGCTGTCTAGCATTTCATTTTCTTCATTTCTGGTGCTAGGTATCAAACCAAGGTCCTACATGGACTGTCATTCAACTAAATATACAGAAATGGGCATGGGCTCATCTCCAGGATATTCACTATATAAATCCAAAAAGAAATCTCAATAGATTTTAAATAATAAAGATTATACAACTACATACAGTGTTAACTACTGTTTGATATATGTTTTAGTAGTTGTAGAATTTTTAAACATATTTGTTGTCAATAATTAGATATGTTGTATGAGCAAATCTTATGATGCTACCCCTATTTCACTCCACCCTGTCCCCAAGCCCTTGAGGGTCCTCCTCCTCGGGGGGAGGGGGCACACTGGACTAGACCATGGGATACAGGGTTATAAATTGTAGGAGAAAGAGCCATTTTTATTTCTTTGTACTTTGTTGCTGAGGGGGGGGGCGATGTCTCTGGATATACTCCTCCACCATGGCTCTTACAGTCTTTCCGTCCCCTCTTCCACTCAGTTCCCTGAGTCATGGTGGGTGAGTTTTAAGTCTGCTTTATTGTTGAAATCTTAAGTGTCTCTAGACTTCTGCTTTGGATTGTCCTAGGTATCCTCAGTGTCTGTCTCCATTGTCCTTTCCTGGGTTATCTGACTGAAAATTTGTCCATCTTTACCCAAGTCCCAATGACTCACTGATTTGCTCTGTCACCCTTTCAATCTCTGTGGTCATAAGGATTGTTGGTCTCACCTGTCAGTACCAGCAAATGATGTCACCTTAGTGACTTTTGAGCTCACAATTTATCATTTTTGCTTCTTCTTTACATGCCAACTGCTTTATACTTGTGGGTTTAACTTTGCAGGGTATATAGGAATTTATTTATTTATATTTATTATATTTGTTTCTTTCGTTTCAAAGAATGAATCCTATTAAGTCAAACTTAGCTTTAATTTTTGCCTAAAAATGACTACTTCTAAGCACTTTCTCCTCCACTCATCACCTTGATGCGTCTTAGGACATCCCAGTATTCACCAGCACCTGAAAACAGAATCTTCTCTAACCAAAAGTGTGTCCAGCACTAGCTGAGTCACCTCTACTCTATGTGCAGGCTGAGACCCAGGGAACACTGAAGAGAAGAGACAGAATCTGGATTAGTGCTGATTTCACTGCTTCTCGGTGAAGCTTCTCTCTGAAGATGGCAAGGAAACACCGAAGAAAAGCTCAGAGCGCATCCGCGAAGGAAAGGAAGAATATAATAGCTGTGACTTTGGAGGGAGAACTTTGGGGTGTAGATATTTTGAGCTGTGATCACCACCACAAGACCAGCAGTGTTCTGAGCCCTTTAAGCTTTTGACATTGGAGACAGAGCAGAACAAAAAGAATGATATATCAGAACAGATGATGGCTATTAGAAAAAGGAGGGAGTTTACTAAAATAGACATAAGCTGCTAATGGGATGATAAGATGCCCAAATTATATGTATTACAAAGACTTAATTGAAGATTTAAAATTTTCCCAGGTGGCAAAAACGAATGTCTCCTTATTTTCATTCTTCCCGGTTCTATCTTGTGTCTTTAAGCAAGGGCAGCCAACTCAATTAGCTGCATATTATTTTGATATCATGAGTGGATAGATAATGAGCTGCTTCAATAAATCGGATTCTCATTGTCCAGGCAACAACTGCATCATTTGATAATATTTTATGAATATTTTTGTATGATGTTCACATGCCAAGCCCCTTGCTATTCTCTGTATTATTTTAGTAGAATCACACTCCCCATGCGCAGCACGTTTTTATGTTCAAGAACCTTGGAAGCTCTCTGCATGTCTCCATTGCTACCATTCTGTGCATCTCTCTCACACACCGGGAACCTGCTTTTTCTTGGTTAGCTGCCTCAACTTTCTCAGCTTGGCAAACCTTTCATCTCATCAATGCATTGCTCAGAAAACACCTTCAGACAGAGATGTTAGGTGACCAAATGTTTACCCAGCTCACTCCTTGTCCCAGTGGTAGATTATATAAACTGACCCCTCACATTTCATCCATTTTGTACTGTTGATATTGGAAGAGCAAATCTGATAACTCATCAATTACTCTCCAAAAGTCTGAGAGGCTCACACATTCTCATATATAACTGGCTTAGCAAGCAGTTGAAATTCCCAACTATGACCAACAAGAAAGGTCATTGTCTTTACAGTTAGTGACAGCATTTCATTTCCAGTCTCTCTGAACAAAATCTGAGTCATCCCTGACTCTCTTTCATGCTCTGCATCTGACCTATCAGCAAATTCTCTTGGATTTACTTTTAAAATCAATCTATACTACTTCTCACACTCTGGCATGAAATTACTACAATAGCTTCCAAGTAGGAGTTTCTGTCTGTGATCTTCTCAAGGTCATTATTATTCCACATAGCATTTTTTTGTGAAGTCAGAAAGAAAAATGATACTTGTGATCAAAACTCTCCTCTGGTTTTCCATCTCAAAGAACAAAATAATTAAAACAGCCTGAAATTCTCTCAGCAGCCAACAGCAGTGTAGAGTCTTGGCGACGCCTTCAGTTTCAGTCATTCCTTCTGTGTTCACCCTTTGTGTTCTTTTCAATTGTTCCATGTTTATTGTATTTGCAGTTTGCACAATTTATTTTTATCTCAAAGTTTCCGCTCAGGATGTTCATGTGAAATAATTTTTCCCCTTCTGGTATGGAAATGATCTCATTTAATGATATACTCTCTCTGCATTCCTCAAAGGAGGTGGCATTTTATTCTAGTCTCATGCGAGACTAAAACCTCCATATTAGAATCGTGATTTCTCTTTCATAATCAGCCTGATACAGGCTCACAGTAACAAAATAACCAATAAATGGGAAGGAGTAGTAGATTTCTATTTATACCATTTGTTTTCCTTTTTTTGAGAGAACGAGATTTCCATATTGGACAATGTCAGCTGTGGGGTCTAGCTCCAAATTTTAGACCATTTAATATTTAATGCTCTAGTACACATATGAATCTGCTTGAACGCTTTTGTTCTTTTACTTGTCATGATTTGTGTGGTATAATTGATTTTAATCTTCAGATACTCTGTGGATTTTACTCCATCTATTTTTATAGAAGCATGCCCTGTCATAGCTACAGGAAATCATTCGTGTCGATCCCACGTGCAAACTAAAGTATGCTTTGCCATCTAATACCTCATTGTGATAAGGACACTCAAGTCTTTAAAGCATGTATCATTGTTACAAATATGAATAAATGGAAAATTTATTCATTAATAATTTCTTGTCTAGTATGTGGGCAGAAACCTGTGACCACAGCACATGGGAAGCTGAAGCAGAAAGAACATAAGTTCAATTGTAGCCTGAGCTACACAATGACAAATCCTTTAAAATATCAATTCAATTTGAATTTGTATTTATCCTTCTAAAGCCATTTTGCTGAGTTCAAATATTCAATGCTTTTTATTATGAAGCACTTTGAACATTATAATTCTTATAACTTATTTTTATATTTCTGTCTTCCCCATTTATTTCAATTCTTCAAGGTTAATTTCAGATGATGTGAATGGATCAAGGTCTTTGGCTGATGAAAAATATATTGGCATATCTCTAACAAAAGTTGAGTGTGGTATTTAGGAGTAAGCATGATGATAGATTGAGACATTTTACAGTATATTTGTGCATGGCTAGGCCTAGATAAAAATAACCCCATAAAAAAGATAGTGTTGTTTGATAGGGTGTAAAATAAAATATAAATGTTTGTCTTGGTTTTATAGGACTTTAATAATAAATAGATAGATGATTTTCAAAGTATGGCATAATTCAAGAGCATTGAAAAACATATATTATTTCCAGCTATTGTCAACAACACATGACAGAAATGAAAAATTTAGACACTTCATATTTTGAAGGTATAGTAATAGATGGAAATTGTAATGAAAAATTAACATATAGCTAAATTGGATATATTCAGAGCCTGAACATTCCATGGTGTATTAAGAAAGAGAACTCAGTGACTACAAAAAAGGAGTATTACAAAAAAACTTAAGAAATAAGTTAAGATCTTGAACAGAGTTTGTAAAGGGCATCCACCAATAGGATTAATAGACTTGGGTCAAAATACTTAAATTTTCTTATGCCTTCTACCTGGGGTTTTCACTCTACTGTAAGAGTGCATTGTTTCTGGGAATCTTCCTTCTACCTGAATATCAATTGGCAATGTGAGTTGAAATAAATAATAAGAAACAAAAGAGAAGTTCTGTGGCCCTGAATCTGTAGAAGTACCCATTCAGAACAATGATCCTCAGATCTCTTGAGATCATTGATACCCACTCTACAGCATCAGAAAAAAGTGTGTATATATATATATATATTTAATTATATATATATATTTAATTATAATATATAATAACATATATATACATATATATTTAATTATATATATGTTATTATATATTATATAGTATATAGTATGTATTATATTATATATTATATATTATATATTATATATTATATATTATATATTATATATTATATATTATATATTATATATTATATATTATATATTATATATTATATATTATATATTATATATTATATATTATATATTGGATATATAATATTATATATATTATATTATATATATGCATATTATTTGTTGATGTTATTCTTAGTTCCATGATGGTGCAAAAACATTTTGGGATTAAACTTTTAGTACTATGTAGCACAAATTCCTTCAGGGAAAACATATTATGCTGACATAATGTATATTCTTCTATGGCATGACTTTACAGTCAATAAAAAATTTAATTCACAATAAATTGATAAAATCATTAGTATTGATACATGACCTCTTCACCAGTGTCATTATAGCTAGATTATGGAATTTTTTTCTAAACATCGTGGTGTGAAATCTTGGTCTCCCATGGGACACAGACTTGGGTCTTAGGGGAAGTGACTGGTTCCTGATGACTCTGACCTAATGTACTCATATGTCACTGGCCATTGGGAAGCGGGGCCTGGATAAAGGAGTTTGTTCACTGGGTCATCCTGCATTGGAAAGGAATAGCTCATCCCTGATGGCTTCCTGTGTCTTTCTGTTTTGTAGCTGTCTGAAGGTGATCAGCTTTGTTCCTTAGCACTCTTTCCGTTATATCCTGTCTCCACAAAAGAACATGGTGATGAGGCCAAGTGACCATGAACTGCAGTTTTAGAAATGGAGCAAACCTGCTTCTTATGTTGATGTCTTTGGGTGTGTTTCCATAGTGACAGATATTGACTAGTGTATCTTTTTTTAAATATTTACCTGATGAAAGTGTCGCACAAATCATTTTGATATGTTTCAAAGCATGGTGGGTTTTATTAAGAAAATAATTTTTGTGATTTTTCTATCAAAGTAAACCATCTAAATTGTATCCCCCTCATAAATTCATGAGATTTTAACACTTGGACCCCAGGTTTTGGCCATTTGTGAATTTCAAGCTTGCTGTTGGGGGTGTGGCTCTGCGAGTAGGCTTTGCTGTGTTTTCCAGATGTTGGCAAGGAAGAAGAAAGTGAGTATATTATATGTATTGGTTTGTCAGAAAAAAATTATTTGTATCCCAAGCAGAAGGTACTCTTATAAAAGCCTTTCTATAAATAGTCATGCCAACTGTCTATCCCTACTATTATCACCACAAATGTTTGTTTCATTTGTTGTAAATAATGCCAGGGAATCAACACACTAAGGAAATACATTACATCATGAGATGTTACTTTACAAAAATGTGTCTATCAATTAATTACTTATAGCCAACTTACACAGAGTTGTTTTTTATGGAACTTCTAACAACCTGTGAATTCTTAAAATTCTTAAAAGAAGCTTCTAGTCATCTACATAAGGAGAGACACACGAGGGAGAATTTTTAATTATATTTTGTTATAAAATTCAGCTCCCAGGATTAGCAATGTAACTTCTCATTAATGTTTTAATCATTTATGAAAGCATAGTATAGCTTATTAGTATAATGCTTAGATATAATCTAGAAGAAACATGCATTTAAATTGATAGGCAAAAGAAATTACATTTTATTGCAAAATATTTATAGAAGGATATAGACCTGGTTCAATACCTAACACATTAAAGAATACATATAGAAGATATAACACACTTACATACACAAGTAATAATTATATATCATCATCTTCATTATTAAAATAGAAATCATAGAGATCTGTTTTGTCTCACATTCCTCTGAGATGCTGTTTACAGTCCTAATATCCTGACTTTTGTAGTATATATGCCCTTGACTTCCTTTAACTTATATCTATCCCAAGTTCCTCTAACCTAATGTTTGTATTTTTACAGAACAAACCACCTAGCATGTGTGTCTCCAAATAATGTCCAATATTGTCCATATATATTAAAGGCTATAGAAATGTAAGTTCCATAAAGACCAATTTTCCTACAATTTTGGAGGTGACATATCTGGATAAATCATTTGGAAAAAAACATGAATTTTCAACCCCATGGGTCATGTCCTAGTTAGGATTTGTGTGGCCTTGAACTCATAGCAGGAAAACTAACCCTGGAATATGGTAAATAGATATAGGTCGTCTTTTGTTTTCACCATCTGAACTCTTCAATCCCACCTCCAGAGCTCTGAAAAAATTCAAACCAAAACTTCTCAGGACAGTTCTTCAGCACAGAGGGGCAGGTGGGACCACAGAGACATGGGAATTTCTGAAGCTCATGGGAAAGATAAGCCAATCACAGAAAAGACTGTCTGATGCCTCTCCGGAGACACCCTGTGTTCTAGACTTCAGGAATAAGTCAAGTCTGAGAATAAAGGAAGAGCGTGTGGGGATGCATGCCTGTAACCCAGAGTTAAAATGGCAGATGGCAAAATGAAGACCTGCCATTGTGTCTCACAGTTTTTTGAAAATGATGAAGTCACAATGAACCAAACATGTGATTTCACTCTCAGTGAAGTGTGTGCTGTGATTAACCACTCAATCACTTTAAATTTCCCAAATGAATTATACCATCAGTTTACCTCATAGACTCAAGAATTTGTTTTTAAGATAATGAAGAGAGTAAATATTTAATCACTGGATTTTAAAGAACTGGCTCTTCGATATCTTCTAATAAAGAGTTGATGAGATAGAAATTTACCATTGGTGACATTAACAGTATAGTCATGTTACAATCCAATCAAAAATTAGATTGTAAGCTATGTCTAACAGATAATATATTATATAGGAAAATTATCTGTTTATTATCACTTGATTATAGAACTATATACTCTCGCTTCCTCAAGTAGTTCAGTGCAACTATAACAAGATACCAGACTGGGCAATTTATAATGCATTGGCTCATATCTACAGAGGCAGGGATGTCCAAGATTGAGAGGTGGATGTCTATGAGTCCCTTCTTAGTGTATCATCTTTTAGAAGAAGGGCAAAGAAAGTTTGCTATCATAGCAATATTATCTTACTCTGAGGACTTCACTCCCATACCAATAGCCGAATCACCTCTCAAAGTCCTACCTCAGAACACTGCTGATTTGAGGATTAAGTTCCATTAAGGCCATACCACCTGTATTTCTGTATTGTGTTCCTGTTCTCTTTTCCTGTATAATCTGGGAGACAATGTCAAGAGAACATGTAATTTCATGCCCTGGGTTAACTGTCATGGTATCATGTGTCACAATGGAAGTCATTGGAGTTTGACAAGGTTCAAAGAGGGGGCAGTTTTAGAAATGAATTCTGAGACAGTAGCAAATATTAGGAAGTTAAAGTAGGGAAAAAGGACATCCCAGAGATAAGTCTAGTCATAAACAAAGGAACGATGTATGTCAATGGACTTTCTAGATGAAAATTCAATGGATATAAAATATGGAGTGAAAAGAAATGATGCTGGATATGTGATCCACTGTGAATCCCCACGCGACTCTGACCTGTGGCAAGACGTCTCATGGAAAGTACATGGAAAACTGATTTAAAGTTTTCACTGGACAGACAATTATTGACTTTACAAACAAGGAAGTCAGTGTGAAGTCAGGAAAAGAATGGCTTTGTGCTTTTTTATTTAAATGCACAACTTTGATTTATTGGTTGGTCTTAACAAATGAATGCACAAACTAATCCATGACTCATAACTCCTTTCTATGTATAAACTTCCAAAAGATCACTTTAAAGAATAATTCAAGGGTCTAGAGAGATCGCTCAGTGGTTAAGGTGCTTGCCTGCAAAGTCAAGACTGACCTGGAATTCACTAGGTAGTCACAGGCTGGCCTCAAACTCATGGTGATCCTCCAACCTCTTTCTCTGGAGTGTTGGGATTAAAGTCGTGCATCACCACAACCTGCTTTTTTACATTTTTAATTGAGAAGTTGATATTATCAGTTGCCTACTGTCTTATAACAAGTTATCCCTCGACACTAACAGCCTAGAAGTAACCCACCTTGTGTCTCTCAGTTCTCATCTTTTCTTTGCTGTGTTGCTTAGGGTCACATAAATCGTTTCTGTTCCCCCTATGGTAGATGCACATCTTAAATCATTGATGTAGAAGAATCCTGGTAGAAGACCCCACGGGTGTTTCTCTCCCATGTGAGGTTACAACTCTTTATAGAGCTCAGATCCCAGGAAAATGAAAGTTTCCTTGTCCTGGACATTGTAGAGTAGTTCCAATTCTACTTGCTCTATTGGCCTACAAAAATCACATGCTAGTTCATAGGTAAGGTGAAGTAACATAACTTTTGTTTTCTGAAGAAATTAAAGACCACCATATATGTAAATGTTCTCCTACATTGCTGTTTTAAAAACATGACAAAATTAAAATACAAATGGGGTAATCATGTAGTCAATACACACAACTCAATAATACCAGGTTTCAAGAACAAGATATCTTGATCATTATGTCCAAATTTTGCAATGGACTTTTGTTTCTGAAAAACCTGATTTGAATATTATCTATAATAAGAGTCTCACGGATAGGAGAAGTTCCTTTGGGGTAGGTTTAATCAATAGAGTCTACCACCAATGAGCTTGGTGAATACATATGCATCAGACACATGACTTAAAACACCCTTACACAGTCTAAGTATTGACACATCCTTGATTTTAATGTAGGAATGTCACCCTTAAGAGACAAAGGGAAGACACATTAAAAGAGGTTAATGCCAATTAAAAATTTGCAGCTTATTACAAGCTCCTCATACTAATACAGATACAACAATATTTAAGGCTGGAAACTGTAGCTAAAGGAATTAATCTGCTCTGCATGGAACAGAGTTTATTTAATCAATGTTTCTTCCACTAGAAAAGCGGATTAGATTTTCTTCTAGACACAGGTAAAAGTTTTGCAGCTAATTTATTTTAATAAGTATTCTTACTGAGGGCTCCGGAAAAAAATAGGAGTAGGGGTGCTAAACTCAAATGAAACACCAGGAAAGAAAGCTTACCTTAATTATTTTTCTAGGGTGGATAATGAATAAATTAGCCATTTGTATAAAATTGATTACTTTTTTCTTTCAAACGCATATCCTGTCCGAGTTGATTTTTCTCCTGACTGCCAGGAGACCGATGGATTTGGGTCTGATGGTGAACAAACTCCGTTTCCTCATTGTTTCTCCACGTTGATACTGAAAAGTGAGTTTGAAGTTTTCCTAACTTCATGTTTTCCCACATTGTGACAAATGACATCATATTCATTTATGTTAGCTGTTCTTCCAATCATGTGAACTACATAATGAATAACTTAGAAGTGAACTAATCTATGTGACCGAGTAACTTACATGAGACTAATTTCATTAAATCAATTTGAGTGGTGGAGTATTTCTTCTCTTATTTCTTAAACAAATAACAGAATAATGTTAGAAATTTGATAGTTTCTTTGGGGCTTGGGGTAAGTGGTCCTTGTAGGAAGCTACGTTCTTATATGAACTGTAGCAAGTTGATCTTCTAAACTGAGTTTAGTCTTCCATAATGTTTTATATTTTTATCACTCCAATGCCATATTTTAATAGGAAAGTATTGTTACAATCTAAGATATTGTCTACTTTTCATGAAAATAATTAATTAATCTCTATCACACTTGCCAAGAACCAGGAAGCATTACAGAGGAAGAGGTGGATATGAAATTTTAAGCCAATAAAAGTGTTAAAAAATGAGTTCTACTCTCACTG
>PVHP010003363.1:0-79184 GCA_004024765.1 Zapus hudsonius
AGTCATAGAAAGCAGAAGTCCCAGTCCTGCCTTCCCCATCCTTGAGCCCCTGAGCAGGGCCGCACCTAGGTTGTTGGGTTTAGGTATTTGTTTTGATGGCGACCACAGTGAGAAACTCGTCTGAAATAAGAGGGTCCCTGTCATATTATTGGATCCGATGAAACCCCAGGTCATGAAGAGGAAACAGAGGAGCCAATCTGAAAGAAGAGATCTGTTTCCCTAAGAAAGTGAACTAGGCTCACAGGCAGCTTGGGCCAGCAGGCCTGGCTCTGGGCTAGAGGGCAGACGGCTGCTCTTCCCTTCCCTGCACTGCCAGTGGGCTGCCGGAGGCCCCTCGGGACCTCGCGCCACTGTGGGCGTGTTTGCAAGCTTTCTTTCCCAAATGCAGCTTTGCTTTGGGGTTATCATTCACTTAGTGCTTTGTACTGCCCTTGACACCGTGAGGTTAGATGCATGAGCTGTTCCACTTCCAGGAGTCCAAATCCAGCCTCCTGTTACCTCAGAAACAAGATTCCTGAGGGTAGAGATGAGAGCTCCTGATTCCTATGGTCCCCAGAGGGCCCAGTCCAGAGACCTTGCATTCTGATGGGATGCATGAATTCAAAGACATTGCCTTGGGTCATCTGCAAATGGGAAGGTTGGGCACCCTGCCAAGCGAAGACTCTAAAACCACCCTGTCTACCTAGGTGGCCACAAGCCATATGTGGTTATTTAAATTATTTTAACATTTAAAATTTAAAACTCAGTTTCTCAGGTGTACAAGTGATACATTAGGTTTAGGGCAGGCCGTGTGTGGCCTACGTAGACAGAAAGTTCTATTTGCCAGACTTGTTCAAACAACCTTTCGTTATACAAGTTTGTCCCTGTGCCTACATTGTGCTGCCTGGACAGCCGTCTTTAAAGACATGTTGATCCAACTCAAGCCCTTCCCTTCCTTACCTTCCCAGGCCTCCTCTTATGAACAAGTCCCTGTGACTGCAGCACAGATCCAAACTGTCTTACACACTCTCTCCAGGCCTCGGCCTTAAAGGTTATATAGACTGTTAACTGCAGAAGTTTCAGTGTTACTGGAAGGCGGGGACTGAGATGTAGCCTGTCCTCCACTCTCCAAGCTGTGTGCTTTGACCTGGGCCTCCCCCTAGAGGAAGGGTACTCCTCCGAACTTGCATGGACGTGTTCACAAGCTGGTGGCCACCATGGTTCTGTACCAGCTTAAAACTTGTGTCTTACAAGACGGAAATAGCCCAGGATCTGTCTTGTCCATCACACCCTGCAAGGCCAGATGGCATGGACACAGGATGACCGTCAGGTAGGTCCTCCTGGAACTTACAGTTTTGGTGACTTTTGGTCATGCTCTCTGAGTCCAGGGCGTGGTAGAACTCATAGGCTGAGCGGCCAAGGAGCTCCTCAGGGTGGTAACCAATCAGTTCTGTGATTCTGAATTAAAAAAAAAGACAGCAGGTGGAAGAAAGATTATGTGAACAGGGGCTCAAGTTAAATGAAGAAAGAAGTCCACATCCCAGCGAGCTCTCTCTGGGCCTCCTGGTCACAGCAGTTACATAGTCCAGCAAAAGCCCATCATCAGACTTGTAACAGGAGACCTTTCTCCATCTTATTCTGACCCTGCCCACTCATGTGCTCATGAAGTCTTCCCTCCCTGGGGGATCCCTGCTCCTTCCACCACAGAGGCAGGAGGTGGGCTGTGGGAGCCCCTCCAGTGCTTCTTGGAGAGCAGGCTTCTCTGAACAGGTCCTCAAGAAGGGCGGGAACTGTGAGGGGTTGGGTGGACCCAGAGTTGGAGGACCTGTTACAAACAGCTCAACTCAGCCGAGTAGCGGGAGACACAGGAGGAGCTGGGCAGGGAGGACACCTGTGCTACAGCTCCCCCAGGGCCTCAGTGCCCCCCACATTGGAGCGTCTCCACTGCTGCCTCGGCTCGTCCCTCCCATCTCCAGGAAAGGGTGCCGACAGGGAGAAACATGGTCACCGGCTCTGATACACAGGTGTCAGGGTATGTCTGGTATGGGTGGGAAGTGGATAGGGAGAGGCAGATAGGGGAGCCCCAGAGAAGCACTTAAGCCTCTGTGATGGCGGCTACATTTCCCTGTCATGTCACCTCTACACATTATCTTTCCATGCCCACGCTGGGGCTAAGAGCACGGAGGAGGCAAGCGCAGAAAGCAGAAGCCTGGCTGCTGGTGGCTGCTTCTGCACCCCTTCCCTCCACACAGGTAACCCACATGCATTTGTCAGAAATACCATTTCCAGCCTGCCACTTCCTGGGCTAATCACCCACAGCTGTCCCCACTGCCCACCATGTCAAGAGCAAATGTCCAGCTTCTAAGTATACCTAGAATACAGTCTCGGTTTCCAAGCAAACTGGCAACGTGCTATGCCCTGTGCCCTTCTGCCCAGGCCTCCCCTCTCCTGTCTTCTACAGGTCTTTACTCTTGTGGGTAGGCTTGAGATGGGGTCTCACCTTCTCCACAGAGCCCTCTCCAATTCCTTTACCCCTCAGTGTCCTAAAGGACATGCACGGTGTCCCCGAGAAGAAAGCATTTGTATCTGTACCTCTCATGCTCTCGGTCTCTGACCTCGAGTCACTTTATCTGCTGGCTGCTTGGTAAGTACTGAGGAGTGCACTGACCAGAGCCCCGTCCTTCCCAGTACCACGAAGGGAGCTGCTGTACACGCACACAGGGGGCCATGGGCACAGCCTCTGTCGGCCCTTCTTGACCTTCAGTGCATCCTTTCTTCGTTCTGTAAGGGGCTTGCTATTGAAGTGAGCAGAGACGAGAAATCCTCGCCTCAGTGAGACTCTGGAAGTCCAAGCTGCTGTCCAGCGAAGGGAAGCGTCATTGGTTGAGAGGCTTAGGTCTGGCTGATACAACCCTCCAGTGAGAGGCCAGCAGGAGGATTTGTCCCCTCATTTGGCCTTGAGCAGAGGAGTCTCTACATTCATTGTCTGTGGACATGTTCCCTGCAGCCTTAACTCTGGGGTTGGCACCCACAGGTGCACTAGCTGAAGTGAAGCGAGTAAGACTGACCAGCTTTCCTGGTGGCTGCAACAGGTTTCAAGCTTTGCCTGAGAATCTGAACTGTCATGGCAGCTCTGCTGGCAACAAGGTGGCTCCCTAGAAGCTCACTGATTTGCCAGCCAAATTGCTTCAATTCTTGGGCAGGTCTAGAATTTTCTAGAACCCCTTGGTCATGAATCTACTGGCGTTCTAAGAAAGATATGATTCTATTTCCTAGAACAATTACATTTTCTTTCATGATTAGGATCTTAAAATGTTCAAAGTAAATATTATAATCAGCTTCATTAAAAGGATGTTTTTTGTCCTTCAGAGACACACAATGGACATGCTTTGGAAGAGGACAAACAAACCTATATTTCAGAATTTCCAGATATCTTCTCACTAGCAGCTTTCATTTATCTTGTCAACTAAAATAAATATTTCATGTCTCCCTCTTCATTCCTTTAAACAGACTACAGTAAAATCTGGAAATACACATCTCCCGAACACAATTGAAGAACATTCAAGTTGTCAAACTTCACAAAGCCAGGAAACCCCAGCTCGAAGCTAATGACCGTTCCATCCCAAGTGTAGGCAAGGCGACGCCAGTGGGAGGTTAACGAACCAGGCTTGTTTATACCACTGGCCGCTACCGCCCTGCCTCCCAGCCCGCCCCCTCATTCCCCTGGGACTCCCCCAGCGGGGCTGTGATAAGAGTGCCATCTGTTCCCTCCATCGGGGCACAAGACCCATCTCTTTCCTAATTAGGGACCCTTGGATCGCTGAAGAAAGAATCAGTTTGGGTCACCCATAAATCAACTCAGGAGAGAAACGTGGAAGGATTGAATTTACCAGATTCCAAAAATGATGTGCAGAAGTTGTCACCAGGGACGACGTGGTGAGCGCTATAGAGAAAGACGGGTAGCTCCCAGGAGGCAGGAGAGAAAACAGAAAATGCAAAGAACAGTGGGCTGTTTGTGCCACCTACCCAAACTCTGGCTTGGCCTCCAGAGTGAGATGCCATGTGCCTACAAAATGTGAAATCATTTATTCTTAAACATGTCTAGAAGTACTGCTGGAATTTGACTTCCTGGGGGACGGGGCTGGGGATGTCCCTCCAGAGGCAGAAGAAACCAGCATGAGCTTTGCAGGGTGCTCTCTCCTCTTTGGGGGTCGCAGGCAGGGGTATGACGCTCCTTGCACTGCCTGAGGCCCAGCCCGTTCCAGCTGCAGTTGCTCCCCCTGCTCCCCCCAGGCCTGGAAGCGAGCCATGTAAGCCGCATGGCTGGAGAGGGTAACGTTGTGTGTGCTTTGCTGTATCCTCTCAAGTCTGCTCTGTCTTCCCACCCCAACAGCCCTGGACTCCCTCACTCTGGTTTCTACACATGCTTAGAAGCTTTGCCAGGCATTGCCTTAATATCCCGATTATTCTCCAACTCCACTGTCAGTGCCTGTTCATCGAAGCACATTTTTATCCAGGTTGGTGTTTGCTTTAAACGAAAGTCTTAAAGCTTTGTGCTTTTAAAAAGTGTGGTCCAATTGTCTCTATAGTTAAGAAAAATTCAGTTCCCCTCCAATCTGCATGGCATTCATCCAGCCAGGTCTCCATTCCGTAACAAGCCTACCCTGCATGCTACCAGTAGACAAAAACCCAAAGTAAGAAGAAATTTGCCATGAATTCTAACGACCACAAAGCAGAACATGCAGAAGTCCTAGCTTCTGAGTTGTAATATTGATATTCAAAGGGAATCTACCACGTTGCCTCTTACATTATTTCTAGCAGTCTCGATGACCCGGGAGAACAGACGAGCACTTTCCCCACACCCAACTGCGGTTAGGGCTGATTCCAGAGCTCTGTCAGCTGAGCAGATTCAGGTGTATGCAGAGCACATTAAAGCTCCTTCTAGTGGAGGCTCTGAAGAAAACATATTATGGCCAGGCTTGCAAAAATACCTAGACCATCTAGGAAATGAAAATGCAGGCAATGCCCTGATGGGAAATATCGCTTTCACATCAAGAGGACATCTGAGCTCTGAATAACTTGTTAAATGTGCTCAGCATAGTAGGAGAATATAGTGTTTTACTGTTAACTTGCCTAAAGTCAACCATCTTTATCCTCCGACTTTTAAAACCTTACCGCTTTCTTCGTGTGTGTGTGTGTGTGTGTGTGTGTGTGTGTGTGTGTGTGTGTGTGTCCTACAACGTGTTCTTTCTAAGCTTCTTTATTGAGATTCTCTTCATGGTCCTAAACTCTTCCCTCCTTTTCACCATTCTTACTATCCTAATGTCTTGAAGAACATGAATTAGTTGGCAGAACTTGGAATGCGGCCATCTCACTCAACTATCTCTCTTACTTTTATTTCTTCCCATATTGACTTCCTCCACTGACAAAACTGGGTTGCCTACCCTCAAACTCTTTGCCCACAAAGATTAAGCTACCCTCTCTATTAATTGGAAGATTTTATAGTAATTTTGGTACCCATTTCTTAGGGACAGGAAGACTCATAGAGCCCACAAAAACGGCAATGGAATTGATTACATGTGACTTAGTCTTGCGTCCTTGGTGCTTCCGTCATCGTTACTCTCTTTGGCCCCTAGATGGCATCTCTGCATGAATTTAATAACTGCATTTTAAAGTCAAGTTGCTTGAGAACAACTTTTGCCTTCCTTTTGGGTGAATGCAATGTTCTCTTTTGTACTAGTCACCTTGGTTTCATTAAGCTTCTTATGTCTCAAGCCCTCAAACCTCAGATCTCAGGACTCGTTTCTTACTTCCTGGCGCAGGGTTAGTCTACAGCAGGCTCTTGAACTGGAGGGAAAGGCGATGTAGGAGTCAATGATCCCAATAAAGGTGCTTTCAGCATTTAGGAGGCTGAGGCAATAGGACTGAAGCCACTTTGAGGCCAGTCTGGGCAAAAAGAGAGGAGGACCAGGAGGGGAGAGGAGGATGTGTCCATGGCATTCTTTTTCTTGAACTTACCTACAAAACTTTACTCTTATCTCAGGCTAGAGTAGCATCCTTTATCTGAACTGACAGCCACAACATGCCAACATTGAAAGTTTCAGATTTTAGAAAATTTTTAATTTTGGGGTTCAAACAGTAAAGCCTATGCAAATATTAAAAAATAAAACCTGAAATCTGACCCATTTTTGGTTCCAAACATTTTAGATTACTGATACTAAACCAGTATGCATAAGTATATTTGATGTATAACTTGTAGAATTTTTTTTGAGACAGGGTCTCACTCTAACCCTGGTTGACTTGGAACTCATTCTGCAGCCCAGGCTGGCCACAACTCCCGGTGACTCTCTTACCTCGGCCTCTTGAGTGTTAGGATTACAGGAGTGATCCCCACCATACCAAGCTGACTTTTTAATTATTGTCTCAAATAATTGATAGAGAACGTCATGGAGTTCTCTGACCCTTCATTAAAGGAGCAAGTGTGTTCTGAACCATCTTCACTCACTTTCAGATGCATCGAGTGGCTGTTTCAAATTGGCTGTGGCAGCCTGGGAGTCCACCACGAGCTCAGAGGCCTCTTTTCTCTCTTCTGTTTTCTGTCTCTCCTTCCTTTTCTCTATGACTACAGACACAAAAGGAAGTATCAAACTGCCTTAAAAGCAATTTTGTGCATTTTAATTGCCTAGTTTCCTCGAAGGCAAAGCGATGTCCTTTGTGGGAAATCACAGCCCCTCCTGTGTCCTGTGTGAATCATAGGATGGTGTGGACCTGAAGCATTGCTCCCTGAAGGGCATTAAGGAGCCTATGTGTGCATGTGTTACACGTGTGCACACTTTTCTCCCCACCCCAATTCCAACAGTGGAAATCAAACGCCTACATCCCCTCCCCCACCCCCCCAAAAAAGCCACCCTCATCAAATCGACTGAGAATTAACACTAAGGGATTTAGCACTTTAAATAGTTCTTCGCAGACTGGCTAAGCACACGGGTGTCCTGGTTATCTAATCAGCTAATCGGTTAAACACACCTCCTCACAGCGAAGCACTCTGCTCACACCCTCAACAGCCACCTCCTCCACCACCACCGAACTCAGAGTCGGGATCCTGTGGTCAGGTTCCTTAAAGGCAAGACCAAGCTGAAAATGCAATGTTCCCTCCACACTGGGAACCACAAGACCCTAAGCCATAGGATCCCTTAGTTGATATCTACTCCGCCTACCTGAGCCAAGGTACAGCTTCTTCAGTCCCTTCAAGGTGCCTAATTTCTGATGTCTCACCAGTATCATGAATTAACACTGAATTACCCTTTCCAGGGGATCTTCAGTCCCAAGTGGCTTTTTTTCTAATTTTTTGTTACTACCCAGAGGTAGAAAGTGCTTTTTAAGGCGGTGGAGCCCCCCCCCCCCCATGTTGTCCAGCTTCTGTCACCCACAGCTGTGGCTGTGCCCTACCTCGCCTATCTCACCTCAAACCTGGCGGGTCCTCTCAGAAGATTGCTGGCTGAGGGGCACATGGCAGAGCTGTCCTCACAACAGTAGCAGCAATTCTAAGCTCATCAATGCTGTTGGAGTCTCGGTTTCTCTCCATATTTTCACAAACACCCATTCTCTCCCAGGACATGAGTCACTGGCTCTCTTGTGGTCAAAACTGGGGACAGGAATTCCACGAGAATGTTTTTACAAAAATTCTGAAATTGGCCAGAAGTGATGGCCCATTCGGAGACGGGACCACCAACTGCCACCAGGTCCACCTGGACTCAGTTGAGAAACTGAGCCAGAAAACAGAGCTGCCCCATGCAGAAACCAGACACCCCTGGGATGTCTGGCAGTGGGGAGAATGGCGGTGGACCTAAGTGAGTCTAGGCAGAAGCTCCTGTCCTGGGCCTCGGGGGCTTCCTGCTGGTGAAGAAGAAAAGCATGGCCACGGGCAGTGACCAGAAGCCTCACTGTACTATGGTGGTGTGTTTTTCCAAATGCTTTCACAGCCATGATCTCATCTCTGAAGGACCCTATGCAACACAAGAGGAGGGGCCCGGAGTTGGTTCAGATGGTACAGATGGTTGAGGCCCCGCTGGGCAAGCTCTGCCCTGAACACACCTACATATGCCGGTGCGCAAGCAGCAGTGGCACTCGCTTGAGGCGGGCTTACCTCCCCTAGCTGTCTCCCTTCCTTGGCCTGCTCTGCTCTCCCTGTCTTCCTCCTCCATATCCTCATCACGAGGCCTCACGGTCCCAGGCACCAGGTGTAGTTTAAACACACTCTTTGCCCAGTGACGACCCTGGCCTGCCTCTTCTCTACTGTGTCAATGTTCAACTTGAGTTAGCAACTAGAGATGACACGCCTTTCCTCTGCAGTTTTGGGAGCACTCTCCGCTTTAATCAGGCGAGGACAAGCGCTCTCACAAGCATGCTGTCTGGCCCAGAGTCCGTGCTCTTAGTCCTGTTGTGGCCACTAAGAGAAGCGTCCAGTGGGCCTGGGATTGTGGGCCAGAGTCCAGCTTCTAAAGGAGGCTAGCTGGAGGCCAGAACGTAGTTGCACAGAGCAGGGGCAGAGGCAGAGGGAACGCTCAGCCAGTCATGGAACAGGGATGGGGAGCTAGCGACTCAGGTCAGTGTCTAGAGCAGAAGCCTATGCTCCTGGCTGGCTTCTGAGTTGAGAGTACTTCTAGAAATGCCCAGAATCTTGTCATGTGGGATAAAAGACTGCCACGGATATTTCCTGTCTGTAGACAAGTCTGCACGTACCACAATGGTGCAAAGTACTTCAGAAGAGCTCTGCAGACAGTCTCAGGCAGCATCAAGGTTAGACTATCACCCTTGGTGCGAGCGCCTCTGGGGAGCCCTCATGAAGTGACACACGTGTCACAAACCTGCACACAGCAAGACAACATTCCGACCTGGCCTCACCCCTTCCTGTAGACACACTCATGCACATAAACACTCACGCAACTCTTTCGCCCCATCTTGCGTAGCACACACAGCTCACACTCCCAGAGCCCACCTGTCATCACAGTAGGTGAATTTCATGTCCATGCTGTGGCGGCTCAGGAACGTCTTGCTGTCCAGAGGGATGTCCATGTGGGACGGGTGCTGGATTGGCTCACACATGATGACAAGGCAGGACAGCAGAGGCTCCTTGTAGCCGCCGAGGCTACTGTGAGGGGGGCAGTTGTTGTAGACTTTCACCTGGCCAGTGCAATGCAAGACCTGGGACAAGAGCCGCAGAGGTCAGGTGTGATGAGAATGCCCCCTCCCCCACCTCTCACTGATGTCCTACCTTCCAAGTGGCTGACTTGAGGTTGACAGTTCGGCCTCTGTTGGTGACCGTGCACTTCATCCTCATGAAGAAGTCCCGCTCAGTAGACATGTCTTTGCTTTTCTTTCCAAAACCAGAGCCTGGGAGGGAAGGATGCAGGAAGCAACCGAGTCAGTTTCCATCTCCGTTCACAAGACAGGCCCAGCTGTTTTGTTTCCAGTGACCTGCAGTCTGCCACGAACAGGGAGCACCCTCGTGACCATGGACTAAAGCTTGTCTCCTCACCTAGAGCACACACTTCTCGGGGGCAGGAGGTGCTTCAGCGTTTGGTTTCCCATTGCTTTAGTGCACAGTCTTTAGCCACCAGAGAGCAGTGAGGCCATTGGTGACTGTGGCTATAGTTTCAGTAACCTCTACTGAGGCAGAAAGTCCAAGGTTTGGTCTGAGAAAGACCACGATTATTCCAAGAGTCTCAGCCTTTTTCAGTTAGACCCTAATGCCTGCTGACTCTCAAACAATTCAGGTCTTCTGGCATCCTACGTGCAACTTGCAATTGCTACACTTCAGGTAATATGCGATTACATCTCTACTTAAAGTGACATATGGCAGGTTCAAGAGGGACCTTGGTTTAACTCTCCCATGGCCGAATGGACAAGTGTACTCTACAGATGATCTCAAAATAGACCGGACCCTCTTTTCACCAGAGTTAGAGCACCAAGACCAGCAATACAGCCTCCAGTCTCCAAGTGACCTGCTCAGTCTCGAACCTGAGTTACCTAGATCCAACTACATCTAAAGCTCGCCTACACCACCATCCCTATAAGCATCACTGACCAATTTAGATCCCTGATTCCAGGGGTCACACTGCTTCCTCCGAGAGAAGCCACCAGCCTCTGCAACTAAGTCTTCAGGGAACCTTGACTTACTTCGCTGGCACAGTCCGGAGGGGTGGTGTGTCAAAGCAATTGTGTGCCCTGGATCTGAACTGGCACATCCTTTGGGAGGCCCACTCAGTGACAGACTGAATAATGACTGTTGTGGTTGTGATAACTGCCTCTCCCATACTTAGTTATGCTTCCTACAACTTTAATTTTCGTAAGTGAAGTTTCTATATAATGATATAATATTTGGCATTGGGGACCAGGAAGCTGTAGACTCATTTATGACTTCTGTTCATGCTGTTGTGGGCTCCTAACTTGTTAACCCTGGAGCCTCCCTATTCTGACGTTTTATAACTCCACCCTACTCCGAAAACTTTCAATAGCTCTGCATTATCTACAGGATAAAGTTTGAGCCCTCTACTTGGCCTAGCTTTCTATAATCTGCCTTATAACCATATCGACCTCTAGGAACCCACCTTGACCCCCTGGCCTCTGGACCACGAGTTTACCCACTGGCTGTCTCTTGTGATGAGAATTTGCTGACTCCTCAACCATGAACCAAAGATGCAAAGCTTTATACAGATAAGTAGAGGACACTTAGCTGGGAGTCATGACACTTGAAAGCTGGAAGGTTCTAGACTTTGCCAAGTCTTTGTCATCAACTTGAAAGAAAGAATATGAGAAACACTGGAATAAGATGCTTAGTTTCAGCTTACAGAATCAAACTGATCATGACCCTATCTCAAAAAAAAAAAAAAAAAAACCAGGGAAAGGGAAGGAAATGCTTCCTAACATGTGGAAGCCCCTTCTCCATAAACGACCCTTTTATACCGCACTGCCTTGACTTTCTCAGAAGCACAGACAAGACATTAACCAGCTAGAGGGTAGTCTAATCAATGTACTCTGGGAGCCAGGTGACAGAGTCCTTCAGGTAGAGAACAGAGGGGCCAGGTGAGAGGTCAGAGGTGGTGATGGAAGGAAGGTGGTGTATTTCTGCAAAGCTTTGCAGGCCCAAGTGAGGATTGCAGCAGTCTGTACCAAGGATGGAGGGGAGCCAAAGAAGTGTCTGCTTTTGCAGTGTGCAAGGCAGTAATGAGCAAAGCCTTACAGGCTTGGTACCACTGCCTCTGCCATTCAGGTTGGACGAGGACACACCCTGTGGCAGTGGCAGGTGACAGACTTTAACCAAGATGTCTTTTGTGGGCAGTCTGCCCAAACCAATGATAGGTTCTCAGGTTCAGAAATGATCTCGATGGTCATTGGGCCCCACAGTTGCCTAGAACTTAAGTTCTCCTGATGGCACCCTGATTCACGCCTTTGCTTCAATGTGTCTAGTTAGCAGAGAAAAGCCTCACCAGCGCTGCACAGTGCCTTCTGCCTGTGCCCATCCTTGCACCTACTGACGCCCTCTAGATGCCTACATAGACAATGGCCAGTTCAACAGACCTTTCAATCAATATTCTCCATCAAAACAAGAGGCCCCATTCAAACCATGGCCCCTGTGGTAGCTAGTCTCCAGTGGTGGTCCTAAGGAGCCCTGATACACCAAATCAGGGCTAGTCTCTACCTTGCTCCAATCACACACAGGGCAGAAGTGATGTTCCAGTCTCAGGACTCAGTCCTGGGAAGGTAAGGCAGCTTACACCTTTGACCTTGAGGGAGCCCCAAGCTTTCATCTACGATAGTTATCCTGGAGACCCCATGTGGAAAGGGCGACTCATGTTCCACGGGATGAGAGAGATGCAGCTACTTGGCTTCCCAGCTACCTGCCTACGGACCGTAGGCCTGTGGGTGAGCCACCTTGGTCCCCCAGCCTAGTCCAAACCCTGATGACTGCAGACCAGCTGATGTCACATGGAGCAAGAAATCTGCCCACAGAACCCACAGAACCCTGGGAGAGAACAAAATGATTGCACAAGCCTGTGTTTTGGGTGATGCAACTTCCTGGAGATGGCACTCTGATCTAAGGAGTACCCTAGAAGTGTGAGGTAGGGCATATGGGGATGGCAGGAGCTATTCTGGGTGGTTGGGTCCTTCCAGGGTCTGCAATTTCACCTCGCAGGCTATACATGCCCATGTAGTGGGCCAGCCCACCAGAGTTTTTAATGGATGGCATTTTCCCCTGGCATCACGACCATGATCCATGTGCTGTGCTTGCAGATAAAGGGAGGTCAAGATATGAAAACACAGAACACTTTACCATTTTTGAAAGTCAGGTTCTCGCGGATCTCCTCATGGTCACAGGGATGAGTGAAGTCAAAGATACTGTGTCCTGTTAGCTCTACCTGTTTCAAAAGCAAGGTTGGCTTCATTATTCCTAACAGCAAAGTCAGAGACCCTGAGGAAACAGAGCTGCCTTCTAGATCTGGAGCCATGGAAGATGGTCAAGTTCTCATTCACAACCCACGTCAGTTTTAGCGCCACAGAGGTACAAAGGTGACAGAGCAGTGCTCATGGAGATGGGGACTTGATTCACGAGGCTTGTCCAGCTAATTTAGCAAGGGAAGACCCGCCTCTCAGATTGGCCATCAGCAATGTCAACTCAAACGCCAGGAAGTGGGGCCATGTCCCTGAGCCCTCTGTATGAGGACCGTGAGCATCAGAGCAGGTGTCTGCAGCGAGTGCTCAAGAGACGTGGTGACTAACACCTGCCGTTCCTTTCTACCCACAAATGGAGACCTTTTCCCTGTTGACAGAATGAGAGAAGTGTGTTACCTGGGTGAGTCCCATGAACTTGCTGATGTTTTCTGACAGAAAGATCATATCGCCATCTTGGGTCACCACGGCAATGAAGCCCTCCAAGGCCTTCAGGTACAAGTTATCCATCTGCTGGTCAGCCTCGGCTTCAGATTCATTTTCAGAGCAAACTGGAAAGAGAGGGAACGGTGAGGGCATGGGCGTGCTGCCGAAACCGACAGGACAGAGGGATGGGTGCCAGGTGGACTTTTCTGGAGATGCCTAATCAGTAGACCCTGGATGGAACTTCCCAGGAGCCCTTGGAAGGGTGTGACAACAGTACTGTACCAGTAGGAAGAGTGACGGGCGTGGCCATGGACACAGCAGTAAATAATAGTAACAACCACAGCAATGATGGGATGGAAACTTTAGCTGCAATTACTATGAATCAAGCACTCTGCTGAGCATTCTCCGTAGCCTTCACTATGACCCACAAGGTGGGTACTAAACCTAGTCTCATTTTCGAGGCTGACGGGTTAAGACACTGGGGACCAACACTGTGAAGGATGGAAAGCCAGCAGTCCCCGAAGCTTAATGCACTGGCCTTGGAGTCAAACAGTTTCTACTCCTGGCTCTGCCCTCCTGCTAGGCTGTGGCTGGGTAGGTTACGAGTCTCTCATCAGCAAGATGAGGATAGTAATATGCTTCCAGGGATGTCCAACTTTTGACACTACATCATGCCCACTATCGTTTATCATGTTCACACGCAATCATGTAATCATATTATAAAAAGGTTTTATGAGCTCTAAGTTTATGATTTCATGTTGGGCCAAATCCATAGTTATCCTGTCTAGCACGAGGCTGCACGAAGCCTCTGGGCTGGGGTTAAGACACTCCTTGCTGGGGGCAGTGAGAAACAATTGTGAATCCTTCCTCTCATCACTCCCCTCAGATTCCTCAGAGCCCAGATGAAGAGTATGCAGCACACAGAGAAGCAGAATTAAACCACCCTCAGGACATCCAGCTGGGCTCCTACTAGGACACAGTACTGTGCTCCAGGGGTCAGAGAAAGAGGGGCTGGTTTGCAGTGATCAGAGAGAATTGTTCCCAAGAAAGGGGGTGGAGAAGACTCATGACAGAGGACATTCTCTGTGTAGATGAAAGGACAAGGCTTGCCAGGCGGGACAGGTGCAGGCTTCCTTCCAGGGCTGAGACGAGCTCACCCAGCTGCAGAGGAGGATCCATGTCTCAGAGTCTTAGAGACTGAGCAGGTGAGGGAGGTCCTCTCCTTCTAGCCAAAGTGGCAGAGATCCGTGTGGCATGTCGAAGCACTGCTTTGGTGACATTAATCTGATAGTAACATGCAGAGTGGTTTGAGGAGGGTGAGGCTACAGAGGCAGGCTGGGGCTAGGGATAATGGGGAAAGATCTATCCCAAAGTGTCCACTGGGTAGGCCTCTACTATCTGTAAAATGCAGAGCGGCTCTTGGACAGACTAAAGAGCACCCAGGCCCAGACCCAGGACCTCAATTTGGTATCCTCTGACCACAGACTTTGTCCAAGCTCATTATTTAACTCCACATGTGTGTGTGCTTTCAACATCTGTATTCATCCAGCACAAGCATCAGGCCAAGTATGCCTCACTTGATTTACAGAAAGAGAATGAGAGAGGTGGTCCCTACATACCACAGCTAATACAGAGCTCCAATGGAGACTCTCCGGTGAGTATGAAATGCAGTTAGACAGCCGGGCAGGCAAGGGCCACCGCAATGTTGAACAGCGAGGGCACCGTTTATTGCTCCTTCAATGCCAGAAGAGCAGACATCAATTAGGAGGTTCCTATAGGGGGCTCCAATGGGGGGTGGGGAGAGCTGGGGAACTAGAGAACATTCTGGAGTCCCAGATGCTGCCATTTCTGCAAAGGAAAAGAGTGGGACCAGTCTCTTGGTGGCCTTCCCTCTGCTTCCAAAATGATGGGTCAAACTGAGGACAAGTCCTTCTTTTTACACTTGGTTCAGGCTGCCATGAGGGGCCCAGGTGAAAGAAGTCTTCACTGACATCTGGCTTTGTTCAGCTAACTAGACATCTGAACCAATGAGGGTGAGCAGAAAAGTTGCTAATGTTAGTTCTCCCTGAGGATGCGCATGTTTCAGTTGGGGCTGGATGAGACAGTCAAGCTCAGCGGGTGCCTCCAGGTGGAAGGCTGGCTGAAGT
The DNA here is from genome assembly GCA_004024765.1 of Zapus hudsonius. Classification (NCBI taxonomy): domain Eukaryota; kingdom Metazoa; phylum Chordata; class Mammalia; order Rodentia; family Dipodidae; genus Zapus; species Zapus hudsonius. Next base: position 15,003 of record PVHP010003363.1, read on the forward strand.
GAGGACTTCTGGGTCGGGACTGCTATGTAATTTATGGCGTCCCATACGAAGTCAAAATGTGGGACCTCTTGTTTAAAAATTAAACCAAGCCCAAGACCCTCCCAAGTGTGTAGCCCTTCTTGGCTATACAAGTTTCGCCCCACTCCGATATTGACCCTGAAGGCTGCCACCCCAGACTTGCTGATGCAGAGGCTCGTGGGCAGGGCTCAGATGTGCTTTCCTACTGAGTTCTCTGGTGGAGGTCAAGGCTGTTGCTCTAGAAAGCAAACATTGAGGACTGCTTCACGCCAGGTGCGGGGAAAGCCAGCCAGCCAGGTGTGGGGGACTGATTTGGGGAATGGGCAGCAGCATTTAAGTCACACCAGCTCAGTGGTCGCTCCTCTAAACCAACGGGGCCAGCCCTGTGGCCACACTGAGAAGACATTTTAAAACTCTTCAGTTTCTTTGATCTCAGTGGCAACAGTGACTTCAAAATCTGGAGTAATCCCAAACGGCCTATTTGGGTTAACTAGGCCCAGAGAAATAGCTCTGCTTAAGCTTTCCTGTTTTGAACAGGTCCAAGGCAGCCAAGCAGGTTTCCACAGTGCCTGGTGAGCTTGCTTCCAAGAGGCGGTGTAATTGACTTCAGTAGAAGGTCGCGAAGGAGGGAAAGGGGTTCTCTGGGGCCAGGAAGGAAAACAGAACATCTTGGAAGTCACTGTGGCTGCAGGACCAGGAAGCCAGTAGGCTACTCACCCCCTCCACCCACTCTCAGGGCCCAGGGGCAGCAGGGCTTGGGCGTGGCCCCTTCCTTCTGGGAGAACTATTTGCTCTTAAAGCACCGCTTAGCCTCTGGGGAGCTTCAGAAGGAACTTGCCTGGGTCACTCCCAGCCTGGAGCTGGGGGCAGGTCCTCTGTGAAAGATTGGGAGGATCATGTCGTCTGTGCTAGCCCTGTGTGTACATCAGGGTTTCAGCCTATTCGGTGTTGGGCTGAGGGAAAGATGCTCCTGTTCGCCATTCTGTCTGTCCACCGGTGTCACTTACTATGTGTTCAGTCCTGTCCTGGCGAATCAGAGCTCATGAAAGGACAAGGGCAATCCTATTCCTGAAGCAAGACTGCCAGGAGGCACCTCACTCACCCTTTCCTCGGGTGAGGAGCCCACAGGAGCTGCTTAAAGAAGGTGCTGCCTGGGTTCTGACTCCAAAGAGGAACTGTGGCGCAAAGCGGAGGTTTCTGCTCAGACGGAGCCTAATCAGGTGGGGAGCACAGCAAGATTCTTTCATGCTATAAATAGCCCCGGAAACAGGCTTTGATGACTCCCCACAGTCAGGATATGCGTGGCTGAGGTGATCACCCAGCACCGCTCGTTTCCTTCGGGCAGCACCGCCCACGTGAGGCAGTGAGCTGGGCGGCTGAGGTAAGGTGGCAGAGCAGACAGCCCCTGGCTGGGTCTCTGGGGCCAGGCTGGCCCAGCCCTGCAGGGTCACCATCAGGGTTCCTTCCCTGACAAGTTCCAGGGCATGCAGGCCATGGCACAGGGTCACTCCTTGCAGGAGCACAGACTAGGCCGGTTCCTCCCCTCCTCCCTTCCCAGCACTAGACCCACCCTGGTGCTCACCCCACTCTGTGTTTGCTGACTGCAAACACGGTGCCAGTCCAGCGCAGAGGAAGCGAGTGTGGATACTTACTGAGGCATCTGCTGTAATTTATGTCCCACTGTGGACAGGCTTGGGCCTTCTCACACCTTTGGCAAAGGGGCACGTCCCGCCTCCCAGGAGCCCTGGAAGTCTACCATTAGAGATTCACGTTTTCCTCTTAGGATCCTATCTTCCCTCTCTGGACAAGCCATCATAAGACAGAGCACAGGGCTGTCTTCAGCAAATACCTATCGATTGACCAGACTTTTCTGGATAAAGGGAATGTGGTGAATAAGGTCAGTATTTCTAGACGAGATTGCACATTAGCTGTTCCCAGCCATTAACATGCTTGCATGAATCATCTCACTGGCTTCCTGCCAAACAGGACAGAAAAAGGCCTTGATTTGGAGGGTTGGGTGGGGCAGGGGTGGGGCAGTGAGACAGTCGGGTGAAAGCCAGGGAAAACAAGTCTGACAGTGGAGTGTAACAGGGCCCAGAAGCCACATCTGCTGCCACAGTTTTGGTCTCCTCTCCCCACTTTCCTGCACGGAAAGGTCATGGTGAACATTTTAAAATAACATGTCCAGCCTTTTAATGCCTTTCCTTTGGTCGTCTGGGGGTCAGGAAATCATAATCTCCTGCGAAGACTACGTCTTCACTGAGCAAATGCCATGAATCAAAAATAAACTTGACATTTCTCTCTAGAAATCTGGCTTCATGTGGATCTCCAGTGAATTAGTTTTTACCAGGTATGAGACTGGGGAAGCCACAGACCAATTTTCCAGTAAAAGGCATCTTTTGTATATGTATGAGTGCTCAGTCCTTCAAATGCACAGATGACCCTGCTTCTGCAGCAGTGTGCAGGGCTCATCTTGAAAGAGGCCGAAGACAATCGAGTGTCCACTGACGTTCCCATCAGAGCCTGTCCTGTCCTTAGTCCAGTGTGGAAGCCAATATCATAGAGCTATTGTTTCGGCTAGCTTCCTGTGATATGAATCTCAACCGTGGCCCCAACTCCCTGCCTGGATTTCTCAGTGTTGAGGCTTCCTCTCCAGCATTCCCACACACACCAGCCTACTGTGAGAATCAAAGGAAAGCATGTTACTAAGTAAAGAAGAAACTTTTCTAACGGCCAAACCTGGGAGTTTTTAGCCTTTTGAACTCTGAGGTATGCAACCCGCCATTTCCTATTATAAAGTGAATCAAAGTTGGTACTTGCTCACCTCTCTCAGAAATGCTTAAATAATGAGTTTGGATTTTGTTTTGAGTCAGAAAATTGTGAAACTGCTAAAAGGATGTAAGGTTTACCCTGGGTTTTCTTTTACATCTTTTCTCCAGAAGCCTATTTTATAATAATTTCACATCTAAACTATAGCTTGTGGCACAGGCTAGAGGTGAAGACTTTCTGTGTCAATTTGATTCTCCAGCAATATCACGGTGAGTGCCACATCCCCTACGTGCAGTGAGAAATCCAAGGCTGAAATTTATACAAGTTTATAAAGTTAAACGGAGAGAAGACAATCACAGCAATACTCCACTACAGGGACATCTGTGCGTAGACCCTTCTCTTATCATTATGTTTCATGTATTGAAAAGGTAAACTGAAGGCTGGAGAGATGCCCAGTGGTTAAGGTGCTTGCCTGAGGAGCCTAAATTGAACCCAAGTTCAAATCCCCCATGCTCACGTAAGCCAGATGCACAAAGTAGCGCATGCACCTGGAGTTTGTTTGCAGTAGCTGGGGGCTCTGATGTGCCCATTCTCTCTGTCTCTCTTCTCTCTCTCTGCTTGCAAATAAATAAAAATAAAATAAAAACTATAAATAATAAATAAAAGCAAACTGAGAATTAAAAATTAAAGAGTCTGTCCACATTTGACTTCTGAAAACAGTCCCAGCCGCTGGTCCAGAGAAGGCCTGGCACAAGCCTGGGAGGAGAGGTTGAGGCTGAAAGGAGCTGGGCAGCCATCACCTCCCTCCCTGGCTGGGCTCATTTTACCAGAGCTTCTCCTTCAAGGACACTGGGACCTGATGGCCCAAAGTTGAAACGTTTTATCATTTTCTGTCATTTATTTCCTTGGGACAGAGAGGCCCAGAGCTGACATGCCGAGACTCTGGCCAGTTTGGACCTGGATTGTCCAGAGGGCAGGAAGCCCACGTTCCCAACAGTTGAAACTCCTGAGCTGGGACATGTGGTGTCTGGTCCCGTCTCTGTGGGTGCATCTAGTCCATGGGAGTTCACACCAGGACACGAGCATGCGGGTGAGCTCAGAGGATCCAACCTCAACTGGTGCCTTCTCCACACCAACCTTGAAACTAGTGAGGAGGACAACCAAGCTTCTGTGGACAAGTATGGACGATAAAGTCCTGTTCTGAAAAACGAAGGCCTTCTGTCCACCCACCGCTCATGGCTACCCTGACCAATCCCCAGGGGCCTTGTTTTAACTTTGGTTCTTGATCTTCATCAACATCTTTGCTAAAAAGTTTTGCAAAATCCTGAAAAACACTACCTGTTTGTCTCAGTTTTTCAAGAGAATAAACCTCTTTAAAATAAATACACAAGTGGCCTGGGATGGATCTCGGGGGACTTTTTCTTCTTTTGTTTTTTCGAGGTAGGGTTTCGCTCTATCCCAGGCTGACCTCGAACTCACAGTGATCCTCTTACTGAGTGCTGGGATTCAAGGTGTGTGCCACCACACCTGGCATGACTCTTATCTGGCAGCTTCTGCCTGCGCTTCTCTCTGTCAGCAGCCCTGCCACCAAGTGCTGCCATTGCCTTGCCGTGTTTTTCAGCATCTCTGCCCTCCCTCCTCCCCTCCTGGCAGCTCTTTTCTGAGACACACACTCAGATCAGGCTTGCTGCACAGGCCCAGGCCCCCTGAGAGGTTGTCTTCTCCTCTGAAGGTTTCCCCCCATATCCTTCCTGTGCACTGGGCCCAGAATAGCGCAGGCTTGTCTGGTCTCCCTGCCTCGCACTGGATTCCCTCTGCTCAGAGCTTCTTTCCCAGAATAGCCGCTTCATAACAGGATGGCAGAATGAATCTGTCTCCAAGGCACTTTACTCACGCAGGAAAACTGAACCACAAAAGCTCCTTCCTTAACTGCCTCCTTCACTCATCCCCTCAGACAGTGCCAGAAAGGTTGCCCAGTTTTCTTACAAAACTGACAAATTAAACAAGATCTCTCTCTCCCTCTCCCTCTCCCTCACAGGATCTAAAACTGGAAAACTCAGGCCATCTCTTCCTGGTCAGTCCTAACAGGAAATAGTACTTGGAGAACAGAAAAAAGAGAGCGTTTTTATGGACTGTAGTGGTAGGGGTACCAGGGAGGGTGACGGTTTGCTGATTTGCTGGGGAGGGGTGATGCTTGGGGCTGTCACTGGCCCCAGCATGAAGAGGTGCAGCTAGGTTGCTATTTCAGTCAGGGCTTACAGGCACCTGTGCAGTAAGCATGAGTCATCCCATTGTGCAGGTGAGGAAACTGAGATTCAGGTTGACCAAATGATCTGCCTTGCCAGCCAGAAAGGAAGGAAGGATGTAATGGGCACAGCATCTTTGCATCCTGGAGATCCGGCTGGAACATGAAGATGAAAGGCCTCCTACAGATGGAATACAGCCAGGGGCAGCAGAACGGAGCCTTAAGCAAAGCCCCTTCTCATGCTCATGCTTGGTCCTGTCCTGACTGCACTCGCTGTAAAAGACCTCACCAGCGAGGAGATGTCTAAATGAAGGAACAAGTGAGTATGTGCAGATTGAGGTGTCTGGGAGAAAGGCGTCCCGGGGACCCTGTGTGCCAGGCTGATGGATCTGAGCCTCACCTGAGGACAAGAGCTTGTGTGTTCGCAGGAAACTGATGGCCAGCCGCATGATGGAGGCCTTGTCCAGGTGGGCACTCACACTGTGAGGCAGGGGTAGCTCATGGGCCAGCTCATAGAAGACCTCTGTCTCCTTGCTGCGCCGGCACCTTGCTGCATCTCGAGACTTCTCTTTCCTCCGCTCTGAGCTGCTTCTGCAACGAGAGACAAGGGGTTAGTACATAAGGTCACTGTCATCCTGCAACGCTCCTAGTCAAGACATGCTCAAGCCCTTCCCCCAAACCACAGCAATGTCAAATCTCGCACTGAAGTTAGCTGGGCTCACCCAAGCTGTCAAAGCCATGTGTAATCTGCATTAAGCTGTGGGCTCTGCTTGTGTATAGTGGTGTCTTCTCCAATGTTGTCATCCTCCTGCATTGTCACGGGGGCCAGAACAGGTCTCCATGTGGGTGGGGGTGCAGCCAAGACCTGTGCATTAAGTTAATTAACCAGTGAGGCCTGGGACCTGGTTCTAGGTCATCTGGGAACAGAGCCAGTAGGCAAGGATGAAAAGGCTAAGCCCAGATGGTGCTATCAAAGCTCTGGAGAACAAGGTTCTCCTTTAGCAGATAACATGCACTCATTAAAGAAAAAGTGCAATACTGGACCTGATATCCCATTACAGATGAGAGAGGGGGGAGAGGGAGGGGAGGGAGGGAGAGAGGGAAGGACAGAGAGAGAGGAAGGGAGGGAGGCAAGAGGGAGAGGGATGGAGGGAGGAAGAGAGAGAGGGAAGGACAGAAAGAGGAAGGGAGGGAGGGTGAGAGGGAGGGAGGGGGAGGGAAGGAGGGAGGGAGGGAGAGAGAGAGAAAGAGATCCATAGCACAGAGTGAAAATGCCAATATAACCCAAGGAGAACATGAGTATGGCATCCCTCAGTTTGCAGTGGCAAAGTGCATGCCTGCTAAGAATTAAAAGTCAGTGGGCACAAACCCTGGCTTATCAGCCTGACCTGTGCTTGTTTTCCTTTGTTGTAGGATAGAAGGAATGAACACACACACACACCTTTCATGAGATGTAAAGAAATTCTGGATCTTCTTGTAAAAAGCCCATGTCAAATACTAATACGGGCAAATTTAAAAGTCAGAATGTCTGGGTTAGAATTCTACCTTCTCTGCTCATATGCTCTGCAGCCTTAAACTATCTAAGCTGTTGAGCTTCTCTCTCCTCATCAATAAACCACACAGAGTTACTCTAAAGGTTTAATGTGATCACTAATGGAAGTTCTTTAGCACTAGGCCAATCACACCTATAAGCAATTAATATTAGCTAATATTAATTTTTAAAACCTGGTCATATGACCTTAGGTAAAAAAATTACTAAAAGCAGGGAGTGGTGGCGCATGCCTTTAGTCCCAGCACTTGGGAGGCAGAGGTAGGAGAATCGCCATGAGTTCGAGGCCAGATGGAGACTACATAGTGAATTCCAGGTCAGCCTGGGCTAGAGACCCTACCTCAAAAAACCAATGAATAAAAAGTTACTAAATAGTATAGGATAACTTTCTTATAGAAATGTATGTATTACACGTAATACTTCCTATACATTATATAGGAAAATATCTAGAACTATATAATAAGAAAACAAATGCTCTTTTAGTGCTACAGATAGCGCTTAATAGATCCCAGGCAGTATTTTAAGCAGTAAGATTTTAGTTTCTCTAATTTGCACAGGTGCTCTTGGGAATAGATACTATCCTCCCTATAATTTACAGCTGAGCCCACCCAAGCTAAGTAGCTCGTCCGTGGCTGCTAGCTGTTAAGCAGGGAAACCTTTGCCCTGGGCAGGGGGATCCCAGAATCCAGGCATTTAGCCATCCATGTTGGTCCTGCCTTCCTCTACTCAACTGTTATCAGTTGCAGAGTAATAAGGTTCGAGGAGACATTTTTCCTAGGGATTATTTGTATTTTCTTATGTTACTACCTATTTAATAGAGAAGCGAGTGTTGAATGTGTTCAGTGCAATTTGTGGCTCTCCAAAACCTCAATCCATCTTGCCTACCAAAGCCAGGGCGGCTTCCCCTTTATTTGGCTGTGTCTGCTATCTGGACAGAACATCGGTCCTCGGGGATTCCCGGAGCGCTGGCATGCCCCGAGCCTTCCAGTGTCGAGGCAGAGGCTTTGTTTTGACTGCCCAGCACCCTTCATTTATAGGCAGCGTATCCAGCTCCCTGCGTGGATTGTGCAGTGGGTGCTCAGACAGCAAGAAGGAACATCCAGCAGCTGCGGATGGTCAGGGTGAACGTTCAGAAAAATTGTGAGTTGAGTGAGGTTGTTTTTCTTGTCCTGTCTCCCTTTTCTGTTTTCTTTGTCATACCCTTATTTCCTCCATCCTCCTTTACTTCCAACTCTTGGAACTCCCCCACTGCCTGCACCCTGCCCATCTCTCCCAGAATCTGCCCCTGAGGGTGAGGTTGCTTCTTCCACCAGACATTAAGGGCACTTTGTACATTGCCCCTTAATTTCATCTCAACCCTGACCTCTAATGAAGGCAGCGAATAGGATGTCTGCAGGCATTCTGGCACAGAAGGGGAGGGTGCAAAGGAGACAGGACACTAAACTGGACACATCACACCTTTGGGTCATGAGATCCAGGTAGGAAAGGCTGCATTCCATCTCCAGCACAAGCCAGTCATCAGAGGCTTCTAAAGAAGCCATCCTGGCCCAGGCTGGGCACGTGGAGCAGTATCTGCACACACAAGGCTCCCCTCCACCACTGCCTCTGCCTTGGAGGAGAAGAGTCCCCAAGGCCAAGGAGAAGCCCGGGAGGAGCAAGGTGCTTTGGAGGCAGGGCGATTTGATAATAGCTTTAGAGATCGGAGTGGTGCCGTATTCCTTCAACCACACATGTGTTGATGTCACCCGTGTTCCTGGCATGGTACCAAGAATTGTACATCATTACCCCATTGTAATCTTCTTACCAACACGGCATGCTAGATATCGCTTGCACAATTTACAGATGTGGAAACTGAGGCTCAAACATACTATGTCATTTGTTCAAGGTCACAAAGCCTACTAAGCCCTTGGAGGGTCTGCAGTCAATGAGCAGACAACTTAGAAGTCCTGAGGCCCAGAGCTGCCTAACCCCATCTTCACGACGGTGTGGAGAGGGCAGAAGGTGCTGCCATTGTCCCCATTTCAGAGACCTGAGAACTGAGACCCAATCAGGCTACTTTTGTCTGGAACATTAGCTAATCAGGGCCTACCTAGGGCTAGAACCTCACTCTGCCTAGACCAGCACTCTTCCCTTGTTGACCTGTAGGAGGCAGCACCTTTAGCAAGAAATAGACACCCACATCTCTCCATTGAGCAAAAGGAAGCTGGGAACCTTAGGTGGCCTCATGAGCTAAAAGTCGTGAGCTCCATTTTAAGGACCTTGTTTTCACAGTTGCACTCTATCTAGGACTAGCATGGCTTTAATTTGATTTTCTAGTAACCTTGACACAGCCCAGAGATGTCTGTCTAATGTTGACTCTTAGAAAAACAGACAAAATCTGTAATGCTGAAGTCATTTAATTAGCAACCCTGACGAACAAGAATAACTAACACAAAGGAGCAGATAAGATTTCCCCAAGCCCAAACATCCTCACCTCCTCCCAGACTCATCATCACAAGTCAACAGCTGGAAGTTGGCTGAGGTGGTTTTACTACATTGGCTACAGTACTATCTAGATGTATGATTTTGGAGAAGAAAATATATTCTCTGGGCTTTGGTACGCTCATCTGAAACAGAAGAATCTCCTGTCTTGTCAGGCTCAAATGGGATGAGTGTAGAAACACTAGAAAGTTCTCTGGCAATGAAAACTATCATAGAAGACAATGAAGGGTCCATTGTCTGGCTGTCGGGGCATGGAGAGGGGATGCTGGACAGATTGGTCCTGACCAGTTCTTCCCGTCATGTTGTTGCATTTTCTTGAGCACATGAAGTATTTCAGTTGATAAAATGCTTTCCAGGCTGGTGAGATGGCTCAGTGGTTAAGGCACTTCTTGCCTGCAAAGCCTATAAGTACCCAGGTTTGATTCCCCAGTACCCACGTAAAGCCCGATGTACAAGGTGGCTCATATATATGGAGTTCATTTGCAGTGGCAGGAGGCCCTGGTGGGCTCATTCTCTGTCTCTTTCTCTCTCTCTCTCTCTCTCAAATAAAATTTAAAATATTTTTCTAGATGGGTTCTAGAATTAACTGCATAGACCAGATTCTCTTCCTCTTTTAAGTGACAATCCATAAAACTTGCATGTTAGAATTCACTGGCTTAGAGGATATTTTACCCAAAAAACCTTCAAATAATCAGAAAAGGCTCAGAAATTTCTTACTCCAAATTGCTGTTTCTCTAAGCTCCTCTTTTTGTCCTTAGTGGCTCTCTTGCTCCCTCCCACAGGGTGGTCCTGGATAACCTGTGGTATGTGGAGCACACAGCCTAAATGTAGTGCTGGCTTCCCGTTTTGCTAAGTTTCATGCTGGACCCTGTGGTCACTGGGGAGTGAATGAGGTCCATAAGCTTGATTTTGAAGGGACACGCAATCCAGTTAGTTTCAAGCAATAAACTCTATAGGGTGTTATAAGAAAAAAAAAATATGGTGCTGCCAGCAAAGACAGGGAGGCAAGACTTCAGCTAACTTAGAAAGATACAGAACAATGCCCTCATAATGGCTTAGCAATTTGGAAAATACTTTAAAACTGTTCTTATTTGATTCTACAGGAACTGTAAGAGATTTAATAAATTAGGATATAAAGATTTAGAAATATTTGCTATAAAAATGTGATTTCAAACCTATTTTTTCTGGGTTCCAAATCAAAGTTATCCATTGACAGCATGGAAACAGTTCATTATACAACTGTGACCTGCCCGCTGCTGTGGGCGCCTCCTGAAAATCAGATCCTCGTGCAAACCAGAAGAGGAGGAGGAAGGTTAAAAAATACGGTGGTGGTGAGCTGGCAGCGGCATGGCGTACCTTCAGTCCCAGTACTTGGGAGGCAGAGGTAGAGGATTAGTATGAGTTAAAAAAAAACCCAAACAAACAAACAAAAAACAGTGGTAAAGATTTCTTGAGCTGAGACGGCTGTCTTTTAAGCGCTCTCGTTCACCTGAGGGAAGAGTTCAAACAGGGTGTAAGGAGCATGAACGGGAGCAGACATCGTCCCATGGCTGCAGCGTTGGTGGGTGGTGGGATGACATCAGAAGAGATTTCAGGGGACTCCATCAAAAACCCTACGCAGATCTCATCACCTGCAGTGGAAGAACACTTTCTGACAAGGGGCCGCCATTTAGATTTTTCACACTCACAAAGTTATCGTTACTCTCCACAGTGGAAACCCATGTGATTCTGAAAGAGTCAATCCTGACTGAAGGAAGCAAATACTTCAAAAGATCTAGAAATATCAGTAGGTACAGTTGTCCCTCATATTAGTGTCAGGGACCAGTCTGAGGACTCATCCCAAACACCAAAGACCACAGATGCCCAGTCCTTTATACAGATAATGCTGTGTTTGCAGGAAACCTAAAACATCCTCTTTCAAGTCTCCCCAGATTATTTATAATATCTAATATGATTAATAAGAAAAAATAAGCTCTGTAAATATTTAGTCCTTTCCAAATATTTTAGAGCTGCGTGTGGTTGAATCAGAGTGTAAAGAACTTGGGTCTATGAAGCACCAACCTAATAAGTGATAACCAGGCACAACTTCTTTGCACAGAGCACATGCGACTGTTCTAATGGTAGCAATGGATGCCTGCTTCAGTCATCAGTCTACAGAGACCCGCTCTTGGTCCAGAGAATCCCGGTTTCTTATCTGCAGGTAAAAAGAGCCTTGGGAAGAGGGACAGATGTCACCAATCACACTAAGGAGGCTGGTTGCTCTATTAGTTATATAGACTCTTACATGTTAGAATGACGATACTTATGAGGTGGCTAAGCCATGTGTCTGTTTCCCTGTAAGAGTAAATGGCTTTGGAGTTGAGTGGATTTTCCAGAGGTTAAGGAGACAGACTGGAGTTACTAATACAGCTTGGATCAGTCTAGCAGTTGGCGGTAACACTTTAAGTTTATGTCAAGTCACAGGGGGCTGTGAGTAGACAGAGCCACCCAGGCGCAAATTCAATCAGGAGGGATACAGGCTCCTCAGTGGTGCTGCAAGGTGGCTCCCCAGGAGCTGCCTGGTTTGAGAAATACCAGCGGCAGGTCCAAGAGATCAGTCAGTCGCCACCCCCCATTCCTAGCAGTTAAACTGCTTCACAGAAGAAGCCAAGAGCAGAAACAAAGCCTCTGGTTTTCAACTTGGCCACTCACCAGAGTCATCAGAGGAGCCTTAAAGCTGATGCTGGAGCCCTAGCCTCAGAGATCCTAAGTTGCTGGGCCTCAGGTACAAGAAAGTGAGGCACTGTGAATTGGATTCAAAGAGCCCCGTGTGGTTCTTAGGCAAGCCAGTCTGAAAACCCCATACCCAAGTGGTCTGTTTTTAAAAGTTTTCTTTTTTTGGTGGGATCTGGAGTTAAGTCTGTCTTTGAAGATGCAAACAATTACCTTTTTTTCTCAACTACGTAGAAGGAAATGAAAACTGACATTTATGGAGCCCTGGAGGAAGATGCTTTTCCTAAACAAGTCCATTTGATCTTAAAGTGTACAAAGTTATTGGCCCCAGCGTTCCAGAACTGTAGTTCTTGGTTTTAACCTGCGTCATATTCATCTGGAGGGCTTGGATTTCTTGGTGCATATTACACATCTGGGGGACCTGAAGCCTGGGTCTCCTTCTGAAACCCAACCACACCTTTCCCTCTGCCACACATGGTGTCCACATTCGCCGTGTGGCAAACTTGCAGGTGCCATCAGCAGCCAAGAAAGGACTCGTCTAGGGGCTGGAGGGGTCACCCCATAGCAGAAGCCACGACTTATGGAAAGAGGAGGTGGAATGAGACAGGGATGTTAAGTTCATGTCCCACAGCTTATTGCTCTAAGTATTTTGGGTTCTTTTTGAAATTAACTTTAAAGCTACACAAGACAACCAGTTGCAACTCTTAAAAGCACACGCATCATTTTAAACCCCGGGTAATCTTCTCCAATTTACCCACCCTTTAGTCCCCAGACTGGGCAGCGGACAGCTCACAGTGGCTGAGCATATAAAGCGTGCTCTCAACTGATAAGGTCTTACCACAACTGGAGGCACTGAACAGGACAGGTTCCAAAGCACAGCAACCTTGAAGAATCTCTCTGAGGGCAATTCCAAAGGGTGGCAAAAATGCTTTTGATGGAGACAGTGTTCTGGTGGCCAATTTGGGGGGGGACGGGACATTCTGATGTTTGACCAAAGGCAGTAATAGGGACACCCATCCATCTCAAAGGGGAGGAGAGGGTGGCAGAGTGCTAACCAAGAAGAACAGAAGATACTGAGTCCATCAGGAGGAATTCAGACAGATCTGGACAAAGGAGAAAGGTACCAGGAAACCTAGACATGCACAGCTTTGGTGAGGGGCACGATCTGTGTCCTGAAAGAGACGACGCAGATTAGCAAGCACCTAAAAGAAGGGCCTCAGCAGAGGGAGAAGGCAGGAGCCTGGAGGGGCTGAAGTGGGGGCAGCTGCTTTCACCAGCCCCTTCCCTGAAGGAAAAGTCCTGGCCAGTGTCTCTCAGCCCAACCTCAGCCCCAGCGGCCTGACCCTCTCTGGGGTCAGTGTCCCTGGAGCAGAGGGCCTGGGCTGCATTTGTAGTTGACAGTAATGTCTGGGGCTCATCTCACGTCAGTCTTCTAATGGTCAATTCTGCTTGGGGCCAACTGGAGATGCTTATCACAGCCTTGGGGAAGACAGTGGCAGATTCAATTACCCAGCAGCCCATCTGGGGCTCCAGACACCCCAGCTCCTTACATCATCTGATGACACGGGGAGTCTCTAGCTTTGCTGAGCTAGGGCAGGAGTAGTTGTGACAAACTACTCACCCAGGTCTGAATTTTATGTTTCCTCACAGTTCATGTTGAAATCCTTACCCCAATGTGAGGGGCACTTGTGAGTGAAAATAATCCTCTCATGAAACAGGCCCAGAGAGCCTCCTTGCTCCTCCATGGTGTTGCTACATTCCGAGAACCAGAAAAAAGATCTTGCTGGTGCCTTGATCTTGGCTACCCGGCCTTCAGATCTGTGAGCAATAAACCTCTGTATTTGAAAGTTCCCTGCCTATGGATTTCATTATAGAGTCTAAACAGACCAAGGAGCTGGGCACCTCACATATTAGTGATACACTTTACATGCAAATCACATGTGATAGCTTATCAAGCAACTGAGAGAATCTGTCAATAAGTAGATCTCACATGTAGGATAGGAGCGGTTACCATTATTCCTATTTTAGAGATGCTTGGAAAGGCAATGGAAATATAGGAAAGAGGAACAGAACTACTCAGATCTAACTTTTTGAGAGACTTGAACAGAGAACCTGCTGCCAACCAGTGCTCAGCGTGGAGCACAGCTGGAGAAGGACCTGTGGGCGCGGTGTGTCTTATAACCTGCAGACGAGACACTGCAGATGTGGTATAGGCAACTGAAAAGAAGAGATCTTGTTTGGATTTTTGGATTTTTTTTTGAGGTAGATTCTCACTCTAGCCCAGGATGATCTGGAATTCACTATGTAATCTCAGGGTGGCCTTGAACTCATGGTGATCCTCCTACCCCTGCCTCCTGACTGCTGGGATTAAAGGCATTATTCAGAATTCTTTCAACACATATAAAAAGCTAGCAAGAGCATATTGTATAAACAGATTACAATGCATTTTACTGTTCCTTTACTGTTGTTCATTTATGGTTGCCCATACCTAGCTGTTAGGACACGATGATAAACACCAGGTATTTCTTTGTACGTTTTTCTTATAATAACAACAGCACGTACTCAGCTTCCTGCCAGTTCTCCATAGCAATCTCACAGAGACCCCCTCGATGTGGAACATCAGCAGCCTCAGGACCATGGCCTGATGCTGAGCCCAGGAAGAGGGCGGCAGGAGACAGTAGGGCAGGAAAGCCCACTCTGCCCAATCTCCCCTGGGCATGGGCTCAGCCTGCTTCTCTTCTAGAGACATGGACTCGCTCGAGCTTCCTTTGCTTCTTCTATACAGGTTAAGAATGGATGGCTGCCTTTGAGAGTTCTGAGAAGATGGACACCCTGTGGTCAGAAGGTCCTCTCCCCTAACTGTAACACTGGTGTTGTTTTCCATCTGTCTCCTCCCTGTGACCAGTTCAGTGAGGTCTGGAGACTAGTGGGACCTTTACCCATAAAAGGGAGAGAAAGCCAGTAGCAGTGGGGCATTTGCTTGGCTGTCCACTGCTCTCTGTGGCCTCTGATGCCCACTGTTGCCTGGCCCTCAGCTCTATGCAAACTCCACAAGGGACTACTGAGTCTCAAGCAAGCTGCTGTGCTGTGACTGACAGCCAACCACCATCATTCCTTTTCTCTTACTAAGAAGCTCTCCTCCTATTGCCTCTGGTTGACTCTTGAGTCAGTCTCGTGAAGGGTTATGTCCTCACACCACAGGGCACGAGAACACAGCCCCGCAGACGGATGTCAGTCCATGCTGTGCTCTCGCCCAATGACAGAGCCAGCCCTGACATCTGCACCCCACACCCTTGGTGGAGACTGGGTAATCTCTCCCCAAATGCCAATAGGCAGGACCCCCCCACCTCCCCCCGTAGGCTCAGGTGGTTTCATTGAGCTGGGAACATGGAGGTCCAACCCTCCAAGGGCACTAAAGGGAAGACAACTCTTCAAGGGCAAACAAGCCCTAGAGAGTTTTCCTTGTTTGGAGGTGTCTGATGAAAGAGAGAAAGACAGCCAGAGGAAATAAGGAAGGCAATGAGCGAGGGAGAAAAAGGAAGGCAAGTCCTCACTGTGCTGTGCAGGTGCACGGATGATGTCACAGGCGAGCATTTCTGTCGCTCTGGACTCTTTCTTTCCTTGGGGCCACGTCCCTGGGTCTGGGAGTAGTGTCCATACCCAAGCTGTTGTCGATGGGGTCTAGAGTTTTCCTCAGGGCTTCCGCCAACTTGCAGCCTTCTTGCTGTGGAGTCCACAAGTGTCCAAGGTCACCATCTATGGCTTCGCTCAAGCCAGCCTGTATGTGCGGCCTGCCTGTTCCTCCAACATGCCTTCAGCTAAGAAAGTTGACGAATTATGCGGAGCAGGATGAAGAATGACGTATCCGTGTGTAACAGAAATTCCCCAGTGTAGAGCCAGCACTCTCTGTGGTGCTGTGGGGAGCACTGACTGGCCCCGAAGGCCTGGCGCTCCTGGACGCCTTCGGGAAGTCTCCCTTCTCGTGTTCTCTCATCACCTCCATGAACACTCCACCTGTGCTGACCCCTTGACACCTGCAGTCAACTCTGCTTGGAGACATGCACTTCTGGGACTTACCCTCAGCCTCTGGTTCCTTGGTGCCCTCCAGAGCACAAGTCGTATGAAAACCACTTCAACAATGTCTGGTCTGTAGACTCCTCGAAGCCATTCGCTGTTTGAACTCTTTCTTAAGAATTCTAATCTTACACCTAATTAGAACAAGAGGCTTCATCTGTGAAGTTATTGGTACAGAGACACTCTAACTTAAATTGTACACATGTGTCCGTGTTCAATCAGTTTGGAATAAAACCTGGGGCGTGAGCTAGAGATACAGATGAGGCCCCGTGAAACCATTCTCTGTGTCGTGTACACAAAACAGCGGACATCTTGATTCAGTGCTCTTTCTGAAAGCTTCCAGGAAGTATGGCCCAGGGCAGCTGCTCTATGATCTCACACTGTAGACAGAAAGAGACCCAAGGTGCCAAAGACACTATGGAGATGCCATCTGGCAGCGTGAGTGCTACCCCTGATGCCATCCTTAGCCACCGGTGCCTAAAACTCTTAACAAATCAGATCTTGTCTTCTGTCTGTACATTTCTTTCTGGGGCTTCACATAGCTCTACTTTGAGGTTGCCCTGGTCCTTCAGGTCCGCCCCATCTCTATTATTTCACCTCGTCTTTCTTAAAACCCAGCTCTCAGGCTTGGCTAATCCTCACTTTGCCCAGAAACAGCCTTGCCCTTCTCTTGGCACTTCCTACCCACAACCATCTTCCGTCTTTTAAAGGCCACTCTGTTTTGCTAGCTTTTCTGTGTAAATGACCTGCTGCTATCTGGACTACAGGAGCATAGATAGACTGCTTTCTACTTTTGGATGTTGTTCACAGGACCTTGGCCCTGGGCAAACGGGGTACATATCTGCTAATGTATGTGAGGACAATTCAAGTGTGCCCTTGACTCTCCTCCTTTCCGTCTCCCAAAGGAAAGACAAAGTGATCCCAGCGACCTTGGCCTCAGCTCCTGTCCACTCCCTCCCTTGCTCCCAGGAATGGCAGCCGGGCCAGCTTCCGTTTTCTTCCGCTCTACAGCTCCCTTCCCTTCAGTGAAGAGTTAAGGCACCGGGAAGGCTGCTTCCCACTTGGAAATCTCCCTCTCCTCCTGCAGGGCGAACAAGAGAACTCTATGACAGAGCCTTAGAGGGCCAACTGCACAGGGAGTGAACTCGCTCTGAATGAGGCTCTTCTAAGCCCGCCAAGTCATTAAGATGCCAGCCCTGAGGTGCAGCCCCCAGCGTCACCTCTGGAGAGCCATATCCTTAAGCCCAATGCCGGCAGGGAATGAATGGTGAGCCCAGAGCCAGTGAAAGCAAGCTCTTTCATGAGAGGGATGGAGGACCTCCTCTCCTTTTAGGGTGGGGGTGGGAGGCTACGGAGGCACAAAAGCAGAAGTCACCCCCAACCCCCACACATATGCTGTCTTCGCCACCGAACTAAAATTAACCCTCTGATTTACATGGAGTTGCCAAAAATTGAGTGCTCCTCAAAAGGCAAGCAGCAAGGGTGGAGGAGGTAATAATAACATTAGAGAAAATATTCGCAATGCCAAAAATAATCACAGTGTCATGAGAAAACAGAGCTGGGCTGCCTCAGGGGCCAGTGCTGGGTATATGCAGGAAGGAGGGGCAGAAGTTCCCCTGGCATGACAGGCATTGGGGTGAAGAAAATGAAGAAGAAAAGACCAACTGAACTGTCCGAGAAATTGCAACTACAGAACATGGGTTGAAGGCTTGATCCTCTCTTCTTTATCTCAGACACTTTAATTTTAAAGAAGCAGCGTTTGTATCATCTTTAGTCAGGACTGTTGCCTGATCGCATGATAATATCTTAGGATCTGCTCTCCGAATCCTAATTTAATGCCAGAACTTTGGGTGTCTGGGATTTTAAGTATTTCCAAACAAGTGAGGAGGGGAAATCAGAGACCTCCTGCTTCCCTGTCCCTCTAACATGACCCCTTCTCTAGCCCTGAGAAAAAAACATAAAAATGGTCTCAGCTGGCAGAGTGCCTGCCTAATGTGCACAAAGCCCTTGTGAAGGCTCAGGAGTAAACTGTAGGCCAAGGTTCCATTCTCCAGCACCTATGTAAAGCCATATGCAAAGTGGCACATGTGTCTGGCATTCGTTCACGGTGGCCAACATGACATAAATCAGGTGAGGTGGTGCATGCCAATAATAACCTTAGCACTTAAGAAGCAGGAGGAGCAGAGTTTCAAGGTCATCCTCAATTATATAACAAGTTGGAGGCTAGCCAGGGTTACATGAGACCCTTCTCAGGAAGAAAGAAAAGAAAAAAGCGAAGGGAAAGGGGAAAGAATGAGGGACTAGAGAATCTCTCCGGTGTCCTTTATAACGAACTACTTGTGGCTTGTTTACAGGAACACATGTCTGGCATTCTGGGGTCCAATTCATGGCCACAGAGCAAGTACTTGCTTTCTTCCCATTCTGCCCCTCTTTCTCTGATGAGAAGTGGGAATTTGAGCACATTTAGGAAGATTTACTCCATTCTTTTTGAGATAAGTCACCAAAAGCCACAAGAAATGCTGGAAGTCTTCCCCAAGAGATGAGCACGCTCTCCGATGGGACCGCCGAGCAATCTGGGAAACGGGGTGTTTTCCCTCCTCTCAATCCACTGATATGATTCCTGCTTCATGAGCTATGGTTTTGAGTAATAGAATGCTATGTGCAGTGACGCCTTGTGACCCTGGGAGCTCGCAGAGAAGTAGGGTTCAATCCTGGAGGACTGGCCAGAAGCCTTGCAGAGGAGAAAGTCTGCAAGACTGGTCAGGCTGGCAGAGCTGTGTGTTGGTGATTTGAATGGGGAGCAGAATGTGGGGAGCAGAAGGGAGAACAAAGATTCTGTTGAAGAGAATGAGGGCCAGTGGTCAGGCGGAATCTACAGAGCAGGCATGGCTTCACATCACAGTGCTCAGCACCCACGAGACAACGGAAGGCAGCACTCAGAGGCTGCAGGCACAGCTGCCACCTCATTTGGTCCGTCGTCCACAATGGGCAGCAAGTATGAGAACCTTCTCTTGGCATCAAAGCTAGGGGAGACGAATCCCTTTGTTGGAAACTCTAAATATGGCAGTAACCGCTGGGCTGCCACAGAGTGGAATCTGGCTGGGTCCATGGAGACCTCAGCAAGACATTCTTGTGACATCCAGTCACAAATGTTACCCACGGGAAGGATAAAACCACGTTCCCCACTCCCTGGGTGCACCCTCCTTGGGGTGCCGTGGTGTTTATTTATTTCTACAGGCCTTAGCCCTCTCTTGCAGTTTTGTTCCCTTGCCCCTCATCTCTAATCTGAGGTCAAGCCCGAGCTCAGGCAGAACTGAGCACCCTTCCCCACAAGCCCTTCACTATGTGCTGCCCCAGCCCCCTGTAAAGCAAGAAGTGGCTCTCTACTGCCTTCTGCCTGGGGAGGGCTCTCGTGCTCCTCAGGGTCTCCCAGTCCCAACCCTGCTCTTCAGATTTGGACTCCTGTCCCCGATGCCCATGCCGGCCAGACCACAAGACTCTGCCTGAATCACCCAACCAGGTCCTCAGTAGTCTTTTACCTGAAATGCTCTTTGCCCCCTCTGGCCTTCTAAGATCTTCTGCTCTGAGGGCCTACCACCCCACAGACACTCACCTGGACACTCCACTCAGCCCATGTAGGTCTCTCTTCCTCAGCACTGAGACTTGATTGTGCTACTTAACTTTGGGCCAGTCTCTTATTATTCCCTATCTTCAGAGTCTCCTCAGATCACAGGCCAAGTGACCACCCATGGATCCCAGTTCCTCACCCTGACAACAAGTAGCTCTTTCAGATATGGGATGGTCAGCTGGGGTGGGGCCCCACGGCCTCCACCCTTGGAGCATCATGGGAACAGCATGGCTGAGTTCAAATCCATTGGTCCCTCTTGGCAGAAGATAGATGGATCAACAACCATCAGCATTAGTGGCTTCAGTCATCATCAGGCCACTTAACACCTCAGAAGGCCTGCCTCACTGTCCCCAATCCTCATATCCTAAAGACGTTTCACACAGAAGAGGTTGCTTGTGCTTTCTGTCTATATTCCACGTGTATTCAGTGCCCTGACCCAGGTGAACAAACCCAGACAGGGGCAGCTCCTTTCCATGCTTCTGCCAGGAGGCCCGAGAAGTTTCTGCTGGGATGGCAACTTCTCAACATCACAGAACAATCCATTACTCAACGTCACCCACTGCCCAGAGCCTTGACGTCACACGTGTAGGTGCCTTTCTTGAAGTCATTTCCCGCAGGGAGGATGCTAGGGCTTGGCCACCCCTTTGGTGATGTAATTTGTTGGTGAAAAATAGGACAAGCCACATCCCCCACAAAAATTCCAAGAATGAACACTAAAATAAACACATGTAAAACCCAATGGTAACCTTAAAGGTTAGTCAAGGGGTTTAAAGAACAGCCCATACTTTGAAATGAGGGGAGGTCAACTGGGGAGTTGGGGGGTAGGAAACGGGACAGGAATCAAAAAAAAAAAAGGTATTTTAATAGGCCAAAAAAAAAAATGAAGAAAAAAAAACCCCTATATCTCCTCCAACCTTTAACTCCCACCAGATGAGGGGCACCCACATCCCACCAGGAGGGGTTAACAGAGCTCAGCTGCTTCTCTTATCTGCTCACCTGCTAATGACCAATCTCTGCTACTGAGCTTGTCAGTGATCTCTGAAAATCACTCTTATTAGAGATAATGTCATTTTACATCATTATCCAGCCCAGCAGTCAAAAAGAAAACAACTTGTATTTTTTCCTGTGAAATACAGGTTCTGCCCATTAATGCTGACAGGTGACAGGTTACAGGTAGCAGGCTTCTAGGGAGATCTTGGTGAAAAGGCTTGGCACTTCACCCCACCCCCTGGCCCTCTCTCGCAGTTTTGTTCCCTTGTCCCTCATCTCTATACCACTTATCAAGAACAAAGAATTCAAGCCAGACCTCACTGGGGAAGCACTCAGAACCTCCTTTCAGAGTCCCCAAAGCGGGGGTGGTTTCCTGGGCTTGTGGTGCCCAGAAAAGACGGCGGTACCAGGCCGACTGGCTGCCTGCATGCTGGGCTCTGCTGGGCAGATAAACAGGCAGATAACATCCAGGTAGAAGCTCAAGGACTCAGGAGCTCAGAGACTAGGATAATTCTAGCATTTGGAGAAAAATAGTAATGTGTGTAAGTCAGCTGTAGAAGAAAAAAAAAAAGCGCCCAGAAGTCCCTGCAGCCTCAGAGGGGTGCTGTGTTCCATCATAGCATTTGGAAAATAAACCTGGGCATGGGAAACCTTAGAGGAAGGACAGGCTGGGTGACTCCAGGGTTTACCTGAGTTGTCACTTTGCTATAGGGTACACCGAGTGCTAACAGGTAAAAGGAAAGGTTCACCTCTCCAGAACCACCTAAGTGATGATCTTTTCTGAACTCCTTAATTATTTTTAAAATAGATGCAGCTTTGGTTTCACTGGAATAACTTCTACTGGCCACTGGGATCCTGACAAACACACTGTCCTCTCCGCCAGGCAGTCTGCCAGATCCCACAGCTCTGTGCGGCCTACAAGAAAGTTCTGAAGCAAACAGATCTAAAACTTCATCCTTGCTTGGCTAAAAAACAAACAAACAAACCTTTGCCTTTTAGGGGTTTTATACAAAGTGTGGCTCTTTGGAATTTAAATCCCAGTAGGTATTTGAATTGTGAGTTTTAGCTTCTGTTAGTGAACACCTACAAAGGTCAACCTACTCTATGCGAACATGGGCCCCTGCACTCAAGGGGCTAAGAACTTAGTGATGGAGCCAGACAAGCAGACCAGGCCAAGGGTTGATCGCCTCATCCTGAAGACTTGGACAATTACTGTGATTTAGGGCAAGTCATGCTAGTGTTTTCTAACCTTGGTGTCCTGTCAAAACAAAACAGGACAACCCCCGTTACTCTACAGGTCTCTGCCCCATGGAGCTCTTGGGAGAAATGAATGGCATCTACTTGTAACATGCTTAGAATTGTGCCTATGGGCTCCCAGGCACTCAGTGTTAAAGCTGCTGTTGTTATGCTGCAGAAGTCAGTAGAGAGGACAGCATCACCCGAGGTGGGGACAGAGGAGTTGCAAAAGTGCTTTTTCAGTTGAGTTTTCACTGACAAATAGGAGTTAGCCTTAGAGAACAGGGCAGACACAGGCCAGGCCTGGGGAGGCTCAGGGTCAAGGAACTCTAAGTCCATGTCTTACTGGTCAGTTATCTCCAGGGTGATCACTGGGACTGTCCTTCCTGAGGTGTCCCAAGGTGCCCTCGCTGGAAGCAGACGCCTGGCTTGCTGAGCCATGGGCGACCCTATTGTGGCATTTTGTTAGTTTTTGCGTTCCTTGTGCTTGACAATGAGATGATTGTGCAGATATTACAGGTGGAGAAGATCTCCTCGGGCACCGAGCCTGCTTTAGTGCAAAGACCTGCCCTTGCCAGAACCAAGACTGTGAGGTCAGCCATCTTGCCAACTCTAGAGAACTTCGGGCAAATGTTAGCACCACCAGAGAAACTGCTCTTTGAAGGGCGACTCGCTTTATTTTTGTCTGTTCTTTTTATTTATGTTTATTTTATTTTTGTACACATGGGTGTGCCTGTATGTGTGGAGGCACATGTGCGTGCACATGCATGTAGAGTTCAGAGGTCAACATCAGGTATCTTTCGCAATGGCTCTCCACCTGATTTTTTGACACAGGGTCTCTCAAGGAACTAGACTAGCCAGCCAGCAAGCCCCAGGGGTCCTCCTGTCTCCACTTCCCCTGGTTACAGTTGTGGACCCCCACATCTAGTTTACATGGGTGCTTGGGGTTCAAACTCAGGTCTTCATACTTGCACAGCAAGTACTTTACCGACTGAGCCATCTCTCCAGAGGGAGGCTCACGTTAAAAGACAAGTTATGCTAAATAGGTGCTGGGTAGGCTGGGCATGCATGAGACCCTTCCGGTTCTGGGGCTGTGAAAGAAACAAAAAGACAGCCTGTGCCAGGAAGCAATTACCTTCAGATCAGAGACAGTATCCGCATTTTTGGATTCTCTAAAAACTTTGATTCTATATCTGTAGGAAAATGGGAGTACTGGTGACACTTCTGCAGTCCTTGGAGTGGGGGTGGGATAAGGGACATCTGATCAGTCATGATTAAGAGCATTAAAATGGAAATGTAGAGGAAAAGAGAAAAAATTCCCTGACGCTTCTGCATGTTACAACCAATCCAGGGCATAAGTGCTCTGAGACACCAGTCAGAATTCACTCAGCTTCTACCTTAGGCATTCTTCTTTGGATTTAAGTCATTCCGTGAAGGATTCGTGTCGATGGCCATAGATGAACTTCTTGGCAGTAAAGAATGTGCTGGAGAAACTCAAATGTGTAATATTCTGCAGGAGCGGGCACAGGTAGCCCAAACTGCCAGGAGAGAGTCTGTTCAGAAAATGGTGTTGTTTAATGACCATCACACAGACAGCAGGGTGAGGGATGAACAGGAAGGTCTCCAGGGAAGTCCTCATCTTACCATCGCCCTCTCCTGAGCACCACCCTGTTCCTATCTGGGGACCCTCTGTCTCACACCAAGAAAGCTCTTGTCTCACAGGGACCATCAGAGAAGGTGCTGGGTGCTCAAAAAGCACATTCTAGCAAAAGCCAGGTCTTCCTGTTTTGTTGTTGTCAGATCACAACCATGTCTGAAAGTGGAGGTGTAAGGTCTACCGACTACAGTAAACACCCTTACATCTCCACTTTCGGACATGGCCTAATCACCCAGGAAGAATTCGGAAACCATCCTTATTAAGGAAAAGAAATGTAATACATAAGCCCAACTTAAGAAACCCAGGAAGCGCTAACACTCTATCAAGTTCTCTTTCCTCCATAATCCTTGGCTAAGTTCAAAGGTGAGCCCTTTCCCAGAGGCTCATTAGGAATAATGTTTATTTCATACATTTGGAGGTTGCAAAGTTTGATTCCATCTTGCTTATTTGGAAAAAAATAAGGTTTTTTTTATGAAAGAAAAGGGGGAGGGAGTGGGGAATGAGACAAGGGCGACATTTCAGAGAGAAGTGCTTAAGAAGACCTCCTGGAAGGCAGGCTTGTGTTCTGACCCCAGGGTTGTGACAGCAAGTCCATGTCCCTTTCTGAACCTCCACAACTCCATCTGTCCTTCCTATCCTGTGGGTGCCTATGTGAAGGGGTGTTTTCATGGCAAATACGACGTGTCATAGAAGGCGCTACATAAACAAAATGTAGTGGCATGTCTCACCACGATTTCTGGGGTCAGTACTAAAAGAACGAACTTCAGCAGCAGGTGCACTGAGGGTTTGTGATGTGCTGATCCAAAGCCAGGGTATCATGAACTACTATCAGTCCAGGCCATCGCTGCCTGCTTGGGTGAGATGACTTGGAATTCTCCATGACTGATTCAGGTCAAGGAGTTCATGTAGGTCATCTGTCATCAGTTCCATTTTCTCTTTTCCCCCAGAATAAAGCACCAGACCTAAATGTACCTGCCACCTTCCATATTTGGTTAGTGAGGATGGGGCGCAGTGACGGCACGGAGAATGGGAATTACTTGAGGCCTCTACCAACATGGTCTCTACTCACTCGTCTAGGCCCTGGTTCACCTTTCCAATTCTCTGATCAAGGTCTCCTTACCTTCTGTCTATATCACTTTTGGCCTTACAAGTCTCTGTTGCATATTCTCTTGTCACCTGTGTTAGCCAAACTGTCTGGAACTCTGAGGAACCATAGGACAGTAGATCATAAAACAGACTGAAAGTTTCCTCAAAACCTAAAACCAGACACCACTGGGGAGAGACTGCCCATGATTCCCAAAGGGAGGAAAAGTGTAGGTAACAGAATTACTCTTTGATAAAGACAGCTGGTTCAGGGAGCAAAGCATGGAGCTGTCTCTGCACATTGCCTCTAGAAGCAGCACTGGGAATGAACAACACTGGGGTTTTCCAGGTCTTTAAATGATGAATTCTCCTCTGCCTGCTTTATCAGATGGGGTCTATTAGAATAACCATCCAAGAATATGTGGGAAACACTTTGGGCCTCCTGATAGTCTGTACTATTGCTCTTTAAAAAATAAATTTTGGCTTGCCTAAGTCCAAAACAGGCGACTTTTTGTTTTGTTTTGGTTTTTGGCTGTTTTTCAAGTTAGGTCTTGCTCTAGCTCAGGCTGACCTGGAATTCACTATGTAGTCTCAGGGTGGCCTCAAACTCATGTCAATCCTCCTACCTCTGCCTCCTGACAGTTGAAATATTAATGCCAATGGTTCGAGCTGCAGAAAGCTAGGGTTGGGTAAACAAGTGTGTACTCCTGTCGAATGCCTCTGTGGTTGTAAATGGTGGAAAGCCCCTATGAGATCTCAGATGACTCCTGTCCGTCCCTCCCTCAGTTCTCTTATTCCTATTTCCTCTAGGCTTATGCCTCCAATATTTTAATTTCTAATGTTTTTTAATTCTCTACTATTCTCCTGTATCTTCTTGTCATTTCTTCCAACTATAGCTCCTTAAGGGCTGGAACCCTTCTGCCTCTCTATCATGCCCAGCACTGGGGCATACGTAAGGCACTCATATTCACTCAACTATGGAATCATAGCATTTTAGAATACACAAAATGTTAGCATTTGCCAAGCTTAACCCTTTTGTTGTACACATAGAAAGTCAAGACCTGGAGGCTATCCGTCATGACCTCAACATCAGTGTGGTCTTAGAGCTGTGACCAGCTTTTTGGGGACTGAGCCATTACCCTCTGTTGTAAGTAGAAAATGGCCTGATTTTACAGTTGAGGGACATGGGTACAGAACATTTAAGTTCCTTCTCCAAGATCCTGCGGCTAAGAGGTAGATCCAAGACATGAGCCCAGGCATTCTGACTCCAGAGCCTGCACGCCTGACACCACTCTCCTTCTCTTCAGAAGTCATTTCTTCCACCTCCCCATCATGGTACTGACTTCTGCTTCCTTGATGGTGACCTGTATGCTGGTCTTACCTGCCCCAGACTCCACTAACCTGCCTCACGCAAAACAGAGGTAGCTTCTTTAATTAATCCTGTATGATCTTAGTCAAGTGCCTTCCCTGTAATGGGTGCTTAACAAATAAAATCCCAGCAAAAAGTGAAGTATTATTAGGCTAGGAAGGCAATCAATCGCCTCCTAGGATGCTGTGCGGATTTTCTAATACTTGTTTTTCCCTATGGGGTAGATAGGGATCTATTAGGAGTGTGAACGCCTTTGCCAAGGCCTCTCCACCCTGGCCAAACGTTGCCTAATTCTTGCACAACCATGAAGTCACATGGAGGCTCAGCCCCCGGGCAGGTGATCCAACCACTCCTTTCTGTGCCCCATTCATGGTCTTTCACTCTGTAGAAGGCTCCTGGTCCTCACACTGAAGTGAAGCGGTTCTCGCACTGTTAGCCTCTTGGTGTTAGGCAGCGGCTACTGGAAGCTTCAGAAGGCAAGGCCGACTTCCCACTTCCCAAGCTCCTCCCAGGAGTGTAAATTGGTCCCTTACTGGTGGGAGAGCCAGCAGCAATGACAAGATTCACACACTCTCCCCAGGGCAGGGGTGCTGGTCCCTGGAGAAGGCTGGCCCAGCCCCAACAGGGCCATTCCTTTTTACTTTGTCATGTTTTTCCTCAGATATCCAAAGTAGCACCCATCTATGTCACACTGCCCCATCACCATTTTCTCTGCAGGACAAACAGAATCACTACAGTTCTGTTACACTGTTTTCTTCAGGATTTCAGCAGTGTGAAGGGGTAGCTCTCACTAACCTTATACATAATGGGTTCCTATTACGTCTTTGTTTTAGACACAAAAAGCTCTAACATGAATTCTGAAAATCATCCTGGTCCTAGAATTTCAAGTTTCAGACACTGAAAGTGAGGGTGCATACCCCAAAGGAGTTTTTCTCTACCAGCTGCCAGCAACAGAGAAATGGTTGTGGAAAGTACCCTCCAGCACCTGCCTGGTACCATCAGCTCCCAGACCAGAGTTCTGCTGAGCCAAGGAAAGGCTGACGAGTACCATGGCCATCTTCTGAGCTGATTCCCCTGCGTTTGCTGCTGAACCATGAGGAGGTCAGCCTGGCTCCGGTGAGTCATGCCATCCTTCTCCTGCCTACAGGACATTCCTATGCTGACACTTTTTTAGGGCTTTTTCCACAGAGGAAGCACACCCTTGGTGCCTCTCCCGGTCCCTTCGCCCCAAGCAAACACCCACATCAGCAGAACTTGGCTTATGCTCCTCCCAACTCCAGTGGGTAACAAAACAACTTTCCCTCCAAAGGTAACAATCTAAAAAAAATCCAAAGGACATTAATATTCTGATGTAATACAGTAATGATTTCTTCTCCACCCCTTATTATCTAAGACTGACATAAAAACCCAGAATCACTGCCTAGTAGAGTGTACTGGGTTCAATAGGTCTGAGGGGGCATTCGTCATGGGAAGGGGGTTCTTTCAAGGGCCTGACCTTGGGAACTCCCTCTGCTCTATTAGGAAAGGTCAGCCCTTGCTAAAGATGAACTATACCCAGTTTCCTGCTCTTGCAATGTTACAAGAGCCCCAGAGCATATGTATGATGGAACTCACTGCTTGGCTGAACAGGATAGCAAAAGTTTCTACACAACCCTCCATCGGATAAGGTTGTCAGTTTGCCCCAGTCCAAACTATTCCTGGTGCAGAGCAGAAATTTAACCAGTTTTAGATTTTTCTATCCTTGACATTTAACAAGAAAAGTTCCAAACTGAGGGCTCTGCCTCTCTTATTAAGCTTTTTACAAAACTGCTTTTCTTTTTTTAAAAATATGAATATATACATTGAAAATATGAATATATACATATGAAGTAAATACATTGCATGACCAAATCTTGTGAATGTGTCCCCATTTCCCTCCTCTCTGTCCCCTACCCACTGGGTCTTTCCTTGGTGCACATGCTGGATCTCTCCATAGGTTAGAGGCTGTGAACTGCACCAGAGAGAGCCAGACTGCGAGGTGGTGGGCATAAGTTAGTGGAAAAGGGATTCCCTTTTATGGGGGTTCTTGGGTTTGATCCCCAGTAGTGAAAAAATTAAAAATATAAAATACAATGTATTGTGGAAAAAAGCTTGGCATTTAGGAGGTGCCCAAGGAGGACCATATTTCATTCTCATCATCCCGGCCCAGTCTTGCCCGTCAAGGGCACATCAGAGCTACAGCATCTCTCTAACCAGTCCCTGGTTTGGCCAGAGAGAGCCTCAACAAGTCTGTTTGCAGCTACCCTTTCTCACCGCCACTTGTGATTTACACTTCCATAATAAGATTTGACTTCACATACAAATATTTACTGAGTGTCTACTCTACAGAGGCTAAGTGATGGGAGAGCTCAACACATTCGATCATTTATCTTGCCTTTGCCCCACCCCCATGCCTGGTGCTGGAGGCACCTCAGTGTCCTGGTTCCATAGTTTAGACCATACAACAGGTAAAATCATTGCCCATTCTAGCCTAGCACTGACGACTGTATCTGAAGCTGCTAATAAACAGCTAGTGAGGTGAGAGATCACCTTGTACACACAATAGCCATAGACTAAATATTTGTTGTTGGTAGTAACGTGGACCAGACATCATGCGGGCTGGCAAAACACCTGAAAGATAGTGGTGGGTTATTTCAGCCACCAGGAGGATCATGCCTGACCCTCACATCCGTGGTTCAGGAGGTACCTCATCTGCATGGAGCTCTCCTTTAGCTTCCATCGGCTCCTCTGGAAAACACACAAGGGAGTGTCCTAGGTATGGATGTTATCAGTGGCCATAGCTGGTAAAATTCACCAATTAATCCCTTGATGAGATTGCTTGAGTTTTCCATCAATCTCTCTTTTTCTTTTAAAGAATATGGACAATATCTACATCTGTGGATGACTTGAGGACCCAAAAGAACTTTGTAAATTCAAGGTGTAATCTTGTTCAATCTTGTTCCTTCTTCCACTTTGCTGACTATAGATTTTATCATGCGTGGCACCTACCTACCATGTTTACTTTTCTCAACAAGCATTTATTAAGCACTATTTTATTATGTCATCATACTTAATGCCAAATAATAGATTTCTAAAAATAAAACGTAGGAGATATGAGTTAAGAAAAACTTGAAAACGTCAAAAAAATCCCTTTAGTAACTTTGTATTTTAAACTTCTTAAGTGCCCTATGTTGCCAGGGGGGTGAACACACCCTTTAGTGGGACCCATGCAGGCCCAGCTCAACTTGGGGGTGCCATGTACCTCACAGTTCCCAGTCTACCAACCACTTTCCTCCTCAGCAGACCTGACCGGAGCTCAGGAAGGTCTCCTTTTAGCTGTCTCTAGATTGATTTCTTGGCAATGTTTCGTTGTAGGTTGCTCAGGGGCAGCCAGCTTCGACTCTGCTGCTGGGTGTGGAGGGATGGCTTTCAGCAGCAGTGGAGGAAGGCTTCCCAGGCTGTGCTGGCTCACTGCTGCCCATCGGGCCTGTCCTTGGTGTGGACAGAGCAGGGAGGCGTGAGCGCTGGGCTTCTGTCCTTCCTCATATGATGGAAATGGCAAGTTTCGGAGCAGCCCCTCCCCTGCCCCACAGCAAGCTCAAGTCCAGTCTGTGGTACACGTGGTCTTAAGACCTGATGAAAATCATTTGACTTCTCTATATTTCAGCTACTTCTCTATAAGTGAGACAATTTACACTGGCTTTCAAAGTGTGGTCCAGGCACCAGGAACATCAGTATCACCTGGGAATTTGTCAGAAATGTAAGAATTCAGACTCAACCTCAGACTTCCCAAATAATACATCTAGAGAAGAGGTCAGCACACTGAGTTTTAATGACCCTCCTTATCCAGGTGGTTCAGATTCATACTCGAGTGTGGAAGCCTATTTTAAAGAGGATCTAGTAAATTATAAGTCCTGTAGTACTTCTGGTAAGAGAAACCGTGTCTTTATACACTATACATGGCTAGCAAAAGGCCAGGCTTATAGCAGGTGTTCAATAAATTCTGATTTTTCCTTTCTTGTTGAAATGTAAGTTGCCACCTTAAGATCCTAGCAGGTGGGGAAGAGGAGGGATCCAAATATTGTTTCAGGTGGAAGAATTAGATAGCCAGGTGGCTCAAAGATGTAAGCAGATGCTTGGCAAGGTGTCTAAGGTGATTTCCTCCTCAGGAAGAAGAAATAAAATGGGCTCAGACTTCTTTAGCAGATGGCAGCAAGGATTATTCTCTGGAAAGAGGGAGTCCTTATGCCTACACACCATGCTAGATCAGGAAGGATTATCAGGCTAGGTCCAGCCAAAAGCAAGCTTTCCTTAGTTAAAATTTATTCAGAAAGTTTGTCACTTAAATCCCAAAGGCCTCTACTTAAAATTATTTTACCTGTTGTATGGTCTGAAGTATGGAAACGGGTCTTCTGAGGTACTATACTGCTATGTATGGTCACAAGGTATGTCATTCTTTCCTCCTTGTCACTTTTCACTCCCCCAAAATATCATTACGGTCCCATCTGCCTCACAATGGGGTCATGATGCCCATTCCTACCCAAGCCATGTGTGTTGGGGACAGAACACAAATGATCATAAAGACATGTACCTGGGCAGTCATGGCGGAAATGCAGAGTCACAGTGAGATACTACTTCACACTGACTAGGAGAGCTATTATCTAAAACAAGAGCAACAAACAAGCAAACACAAATAACTCAGAGCAGCTATGAAGCAAGGACATGGAGAAGCGAGAGCTCTTATGCCCTGCTGATGGGAAGGGACAACGACAGAGCTGCTTTGCAAGGCAATGTGGCCACCCCTCCAAACAAACACCAACTTCCCATCGAGCCAGCAAATTCACTTCCAGGTGAGCACACACAGGAGAACCAAAAGCAGCAGCTACAGCAGCGTTCAGACGCTCATGCGTCTCAAGCCTTGTTCACAATAGCCAAAGATGGAGACAACCCAAATGCCATAGATGGGGGACTGGATAAACAGCATAAGGTGTGTGTGTTTGTATATGTGTATATACATACACATATGACAGAACAGTATCATATCCAGTCTTAAGAAGGAATAAGATTTTGATACTTGCTAAACAAAATATGGATGGAATGAAAACATCATGCGAAGTGAAAGAAACCAAACACCAAATAGTTAATGTTTCCATTTACATAAGGTACTTTAAATTGATTGACAGAGAAAGTACAGTTGTGGTGACCAGGTGGTAGATGGCGGAAAGAGTGGACAACGGTTGTTTAATGAACGGAGAGTTCGATGTGAAGGAGGAAAGGGTCTTGGAGAAGCCATGGTGATGGCAGCATAGCCATGTGCTCACCATTTACTGTACGAGTGAACATGGCTGAAACGTGCCAGACTTCTGTCCTTTTAGACCTGTGCTGGGATTCATGGCCTGTGGGGCTTTCTGACCCTTCACCCATCTAAAAATGACCACATGGAAATTCTTATGTATATTTTGCTACAATAATAAAAGAATAGTGAGTCTTCGTACCCACACCTCTACCACCACCTAATGCAAATCTCTTACATTACTCCTGAGCTAAATTCCCACACAAAGCACATGTCTTGAATAAAAACCTCTCCAAGCTTGAAATGGAAAATGAGGGCCAATGCATACTTTTCAGTTTGTCCCACGTGAAGCCCACCTGTTGTGCAAAGAGACTCAGCTGAAGATGGAGACTTGGCTGTTGCTCTCGGGCATGTTCACCCAGTGGCTTCAAAATCCCCATCCTCCCTTCCCATAAGGAAGCTTTGCTTCGACCTCTCCGCTAGCCCACAAACTACTGTGAAAAAAGCCATTTATCAAATTAACACTGAGTACTGCAAAAGCCATGTGCAAGCGCTGCGCACTTTGCCACGTAGGGGTTGCCATGCCAACAGCTGCTGCACGCTCGGTCACAGACCGATCAACTTCAACAAAGTCCCGTTTCATCATTCAGTCTCCTCGTCCCTTCCTACTACATGTCCAGAACCCCACCAAAATGAGGGAGTGACCAAGAAAAGTGACACGCACATACTGAACACTTTAAAGAGCAAAAGCAAAGATGATTATTGTTTTCTGAGTAACTCTTATTTCGTGTTCTCATTCTTCAGGACTACAGAGTCAAGGAATTTGATGTAATAATAGCTTGGCCAGTAATTCTAGAAAAAGGAGTTCAGGTTGAATAAACGGAAGGAGAGACTGTAATTATGCAAAGTCTTGTAATAGATCATATGCCAGGACAGCAATCAACTATCAATAAAATGAGGTAAAATCTTTGTCTAGCATTACCACATTTTTTTCACAAAATTTTTTTACAAGATGCCTGAGAACTTTAAAATAAATTTGCTGATATTCTCCTGCTTTTTGATTTAGACGAAAAATTTTAAACCAGAGAGCTTGAGGAAACATCTTGTCTTGCCTCAAAAGCAAACATTAAAAGCAATTCCCTAAGCCGGGCGTGGTGGTGCACGCCTTTAATCCCAGCACTCGGGAGGCAGAGGTAGGAGGATCACCATGAGTTCAAGGCCACCCTGAGACTACAAAGTGAATTCCAGGTCAGCCTGGGCTAGAGTGAGACCCTACCTCAACCCCCCCCCCCCAAAAAAAAAGAGCAATTCCCAACAGCAAGTTAATTATCCCAGGTTCAACTGAAGCTTCTGGTTAAATGAAGGAAATATTGGGCAGTGGATGGAGCTAAGTGGTAGAGCACTTATCTCACATGGTCAAGGCTCTAGTTTTAATCCCTAACAATGTTCCAAAAAAGGGAAAGAGCGGGAGAAAGGAGAGAGAGAGAGAGAGAGAGAGAGAGAGAGAGAGAGAGAGAGAGAGAGAGAGAGAGAGAGATATTGAGTCAATCTAGTTTAAAGATGAATCAAAGAAAATATGCAAATGTCAAAGACACTCGGGCCCAAAATGAATAAGAACTATTCTTCCATTAACACTTCCAATCTACCATACTTGTAACATGGGGAGAAGGAAAGCTCATCACCACCTTTCAAAATAAACAGCCTCCAGAGGTGAGGCACAAACACTGTACTGACAGAAGATTATGAGGAAAATGTTTACTGTAAGCAAATTTGAATGATATTCTATAAATGCTTTACATCATGGAAATACTACTGCCTAAAGAGCACCTCCTTAAAATCCCAACAGCGCTCCAAGATTCAGGGGGACGAGAGGCAGTTAAAGTATAAAATAGAGTTTCTTTGAAATCTTGGGCCCAGGAAAGCCACTAAAGCAAAACTCGTTCTACCAGCTGGTGGCTCCTTGCTTAACACACACACACACACACACACACACACACACACACACACACACACACACACAGAGGCCATACTGGGAGATCATTTTTCCCCAAACTGAGACCCAGCCAAGGAGGCCTGAGAACTGTCATCATTACAGCTTCCTCCTGTGTAATCATGTGAATTATTCTAAGCCTAGAGAAAGGCCTACAGACACAGAACCTTTTATTTTGCAGTTATTTCTGGGACAATAGAGCTAACAGACTGGTCAGAAATACAGGAGAGATGTTGCTTTTCAGGTTTGAAAGTAATTGTTGGGCTGGTTATCACTTGTTTTCTGAGCCTGGACTGTAAGTGGCACTTAATACAGCTATTTATTAAATCATGACTCTCAGTAGAAAGAGATAATTCTGCTTACTTAGCATGAGGAAGGTGCATACTACAGCTTACAGCATATGTGCTATAATTGTACATTAATATTTCTTACATAAAAGATGTAGTTACCATTTAATGGTGCTTATCTTGGGGTGGTAGAATGTTGGTGACTTCATTTTGAGGTCTTTCTATACATGACTTTTTATGGGGATATTTATATGTGTGTGTGTGTGCTTTTTTATAATCAGAAGAAAACAATTTAACTATAATAAAATTTTGCAGGAGAGATAATTCATGGAGATGGATATGTGTATGAGCGACATACCTGCAGTGTCTCCCTGAACTCTCTCCTTGCTAAAATCTTCCATCAAACAATCTGAAGCACCCTGCCACTGGTGCCCTTGACCCCCCAGGACCCAAAGCACCCATGGGAAGATTCAGATATCCCCATCCTCCCTCCATGTCTTCCTCTCCTCCCGCAGCGGCCGAGAGCTGCCCCGCACTGGGGCCAGCCACTCAAGAGGCGAGGAAATATTACGCAAGAGCACAGGAAGCCAGAGGAGACAGGGTTCTGGGCAGGCCTGGCAAGGCGTCTGTGTGAACTCCAGCGAACAGGCAGGCTTCTCAGGGCAGCCAGCAGAGCCATCCACCTCCTGTCTCTGGCCAGTGGGTGGCCATCCAGAACTCGATGTACCCGATATAAGTCAGATAAACTTGACTCTCAATAGTTCTACCTTCTTGGCCCAAGTTCAAGGTGACTCCCCGACACTTGTGCACTGTGACTCACCTCTGTCCCACAGTATGACAACCCCCCCCCCCCACACACACAGCACAGCCTGACTTCATTTAGTAATTTCAAGCCCGTTTCCCTCAAGGCCATGGGCTTTCTAACACAGTTCTTCCTCTTCTTCAGGTTGAAGGACAGGGCGCTTCCAGGATCCTGTGTCAATCACCTCACATCACCACCAGGCCTGAGCACCCCGGACGTGTTCATGTATCTATGACTTAAAACAGTAGGAACCCTTTCCTTTACAGAAGTTTCTAATTTTGAAGCCCAATCCAATTGGCGGGGCAGAGATTACAGCAGTCATTGGACAGATGTGGAAACTGAGGCCCAGAGGTGGTCTGTGAGCCTGCAGAGTAATGGTGACAGAGTGGGAGCCCCACTTCCCAGTGTAGGTACTTTCCCTCACCCCAGAAGCCTAGATCAGGAGAGAGACCTGGTCCTTCTGGGTGATGCAGCTGTCCACTCTGGGGACCCTGTATCATCATGCTAGCCCCCTTCCCTCTGTGGGGTGGTGGTCCCCTGCACTCACAAGGTAGGCTGGGCCAAGCCCAACAGTAACTCTCAATCTAATCTCTGACAGGAGGAGTTAGACTGACTCGGAGAGGTGTCCTCCAGCCCCCACCAAT
Organism: Zapus hudsonius; assembly: GCA_004024765.1. Taxonomy (NCBI): domain Eukaryota; kingdom Metazoa; phylum Chordata; class Mammalia; order Rodentia; family Dipodidae; genus Zapus; species Zapus hudsonius. Next base: position 49,848 of record PVHP010003363.1, read on the forward strand.
GGCCTTCCACTTCCCGCCTTCCTTCCCTCAGAGCTCTGGAATTATAAGTGAGGACCAGACCACTGGAAATCCCCTTCACAGGGGAAATGGGACGTCCAGGGACCCTTAGCCCCCGCCACCAGTTCATTGTGGAGGTGGAGAAACAGATGGAGGCCCAGAGCTTGGTGCTCACCTTTCCCCAGACCATCCACCAGACATCTTCTCCAGCAGAAAAGACCTCGAAGGAAGGGGAAGGACAGCCAGAGTGGGAATAAAGTTGTGCTGTTAGGACCACCATGCCCCTGTGTCTTCATGGAGACCCAGAACCTGCTGGGGAGGAACAGCACCACCCCACTGCTGCCCCTGGCCGACAATCACTGATTGTGGTCGTGTTCTCCTGGGACTCTGCGTGCATTTCCAGACGCCACCAGCACACAATGGCTTCTGCTCCTCTGGCGTAAACACGGCCAAATATGACAAACCACAACGGAGAAGCAAGGTGCCAGCAGAGACGTGGGTCTGTGCAAATAGTCTGGGCTGGGGGGGGGTCTAAGTGACACAGGTACTGCCAGTCCCTGGCTCAGTTTCTGTGCCTCAATTATTTCATCTGATGGCAAAACTGACAACTACTTGATTTACATCAAGAGCTTTGGAAAGAGCCGGGTGTGGTGGTATGCATGTAATCTCAGTGCACAGGAGGTAGAGGAAAGAGGATCTTGAGTTTGAAGCCAGCCTGGAATACATGGCAAGACCCTATATCAGAAAAAAAATAAACCCCAAGCTAATACAACTGATGCTAGTGTTGAGGGCCAAGCCCGGCAACCTCGGATAAGCACTTCCCTGAATGGACAAGTGGGTGCTCAGTCTCTCTGTGTCTCTGTGGTGTTTGTACCTCATGTGTGTATGCAGGGGGGGCTGGGTGACCGATAAGTGAAATAAATGAAATAGGACAGGGTCAAGTGAGAGGTCAGGAAAGGCTTCCCTCAGAGGTGATATTTAAACTGGGCCCTCAGACTGGAGTCAGCTGGTTAGCCTCCAGGGTGTGGCTAAAGGAAGAGCAAGCTCAGAGGTATGAAGTGTCAGACGTTACAGAGCATGGGTCTGAGGCCAGCACTGAGTGACCTGCCAACTCTCACGGTCAGTGTGCAGCACAGCAGGCCTCTGCTTCCAGAGCCTCGCTGCCACGTCTAGTCTACCCAGGAGGCCATATTCACCTCTGTTTCTAGGTTGCTATTTAGTCTTGTTGGTGCAAAGGAACAAGTGAGACCCGGCAGTTCTAGACCCAAAGGCCGAGGTCTGGAGATTAGGTGTGTTTCACTGCAAGAATCATCCTCCTTGACATGAGCGCAGGTGGCCTGTATCCTCTCCTCCCCATGGGGAAGGGAAGGGGTCAGGTGTGCAACAGGTGAAGCTGAGATGGTTTCTTCAGTCCTTTGCTGCTGATCAGATCTCTTTACTCTCAGGATATGGGCAGAATTACCACTCACACCCTAGTGTCATGATGGGCCAAGGTCCATGGTCCCCAAAAAGCCCAGCCAGGAGGGACATTGAGAAGTCTGGGAATAGAGTCTCCTTTTAGCTTCCCAAGGCTCCCTTCCAACTGCAGTCAACTCACTTTAAAAGGTAATAATGCGCCTAATGAGTATATTGCTGTGCTTGCTAATAATGATGCCTTGAAGGTTTGTACTTTATACTTTGCAAAGTTCTTTCCATTGAGATAACGGTTGCAGAAGTGAGTTTCTGAAGGCACCTTCAAAACACATGGTTTAATTGAAACTCTACCTGGTTTTAGTCCCATAGCAGGAATCTGAGAGAGCAACACATGTATCTAACAACCATGTAGGAGTGGGAAATATGCAGAGGTGAAATCCTCTGTCCTCTGCCACACAACTCAGAGAACAATCTAGAGCAGCAGTCTTTCGGACTCCTAAGCACTTTTGAAAGCTCCTTTGAACCTCCTGGGGAGGCAGGCTTTGCCAGGGACAGAAAACAAGAGATGGTAGCCCTGAGGGCATTTAAATCTGCCGAAGACAAACGCTCAACCACACAGAATCCTTGTGGTCATCTTCACACTAAATTTGGAGGCCAAAGAACTCAAGTGGGTGAAAGTCTGTCACTTTCCAAAATAAACATGTGCCCTGAAGACCTAACTCAAGGAGAAGTTGTCGTCTTCACCCTTGTAATATCTGTACCCTTACAAGGCGCTACAGGTGGTGCACAGCCACCAGGAGCCTATTGTTCGGGATTAAAAGCAATTTCAGACGTGTTCCAGAGATGGCTCCAGATGGAAGGACCCATGTTCAGTCACTCAGACTCATCTCTGCGGTGTCCTCTGGTCCTTGCCATCTCCTCACAGCCTCCAGCTGGCTGGGGAACATGGGGACACTACCTTCAGGTATGCCCAGGCCCTAGCGTTTCACTGACTGAGTTCAGCAAAGGCAAAGGTAGGACTGGCCCTCTTGGCTCAGGCTCCATGTTCATACAGCAGACCCTTCAGTGACTACCGAGGAAGCCCCTGGTCAATCAGCCTGTGGGCTAGACAGCAGTTCTCCAGCTCTGCAACTACTTACCAAACACTGTGGGGACAGCAGAGAATGGAGACTTGCAGGGGTGTCATCGTGAGGTTAAGTTCCAAGCCAAGAGCTTTCAGAAGCTATAGCCTCCCTCGAAGTATCATTGGACAGAGCCAGCTCACGTGACTTGGCCTCTGCTGTCCTTGGAGTGGGATCTTGTCCAGTGACTTGGGATCTCTGGCCTACAAGTGTTCAGCTGTGACCTTTTTAAGTGCTTCTAAATTCCTCCGGGGGAAAGGTTACACCTGCTCGGGGAGGGAGGGAAAGGCCTGGCTGCCCTACCCAGGTAACTTCAGAAAGACTGACCGGCAAAGCCGGAGTTTAAGGCATAACATGGCTGCTTCAAGAAAGGGAGAAAGAAGGTCAAGGAATATTCTGGGACTGGTGCATGATGGAGTTATTGGCACAGACTCACAAAGGATGTGGCTGTTTCCCTTTCCAAATACTCGGTGTTAAAGGGGTATCTTATCTTTCTACAAGGAGAAAGGACGAGAAGGGATAGAATGAAGCCTTTATGAAATCACCGAGGAGGCAAAGACTTTGCCATCAGGGTGAGAACATGGGAATGGGGTCACTGCCATTTTGGGCCACAGAGAGCTTGCTCCATTCCAGCTCCCTCTCAGCCTCGGCCGTTTCTTACTCCAAGGGGTGCTACAGGCCAAAAAGAAATGCAGACTGGAGCAGATGGCTGAAACAGGAGCAGAACTTGGAGGCCAATGTAAGGAAGACAACCACTTCTGGGGGTTCAGACTAAAGTTAGATTCATGCTTTAATGGAGGTTCCCTGCACAGCACCTTGTGCCCCAACAGAGAGACCAAAGATTTCATTCAACATGACTCTAAATTCTAGAGTTGCTGAAGGTCTGTCGCCAAGCTTCGGAGCACAAAGCTAGGCCCAGGCCCCATCTCCAATCTGTTAAGAGGGCTCCAGATTCAGCTCTGTAAGAACCACTTGCAGCGCTGACCTGTGCACTCCACTTCCTTTGCTGAGACTGTCCATCTGTCGGAATGTCCGCACGCCTTCCAAATTCCACCTAATTTCAAGACCTAAATCTCAGTACTCTTCTGTCTAACCACCCTCTGCAATCACCCCCTTTTCTAACTATGCACAACACCCAACAACTCTCAATTCCTATCAGCCTGCTGCTTGCTGGCTCCAAAGTCGCTGGGGACTAGTTTTTACTTCCTGACAAGATAGAGGCAAGCCGGGTGCTCAGGAACACAGCACACCTTACTTACACTGTTGTAGACGATCATGTCCCTTTGTGACTCCCAGTCCCCTGAACTGGAAACCTGTCAGCATTTACACTCGCTATTGAGACAAGCATCACCACACACACACACACACACACACACACACACACACACACACACACACACACACACACAGAGCCAATGAGGACAGGTTAAGCAGATTTGAGCCCAGGTTTCTGCCTGTGTTTTCCATTCTCTGCACTAAAATTTCCCCTCCCCCACATCCTCAAGAAATCCTGTACTAGATCTACAAACAACTTTGGAACAAACAGCCCTCTCTCAGGATGCTGCGGGGAGGACAGAAAAAGATGACTGGTTTCACCTCTTGAAGGACTTGCCATCTCGTTGGTGATCAGAGACATAGACTTTTAAAAGCATCATGCAATTTTTTAAAATGCAGATCAAAGACCAAATTAACGAAGGGGTAACCAATGTTCAGCGGATCCCAGAAGGCGGCTGGTACCTCCTGGCACAATTTTCCCACCTGACACTTTTTTTTTTAACTTTGCTGATTAATCTGGAATATTCTGTTTTTATTTGCTTCTTGCTTTAGCATATGGGCACCTTCTCGGCAAGAAGCAGTGTTTTATGAACCAGCCTGACCATTGCACGCTTGCCTGCACGCCCCCAAATTTTCTTTTTCCTTCTTTTAGAAATGCAATGAGTCAAGAGAAGATACAAGAATAGAGAAAGCAGAGTTCAAGAGTCTGATTTTCCAAATAACCCAAGGGACATTAATAAAGCAATTCTATGATTTTGTTTTGAAACAGAGAAAAATCAAACAAGTAAGGTATTATAGAGCCCATCAGAAATAGACGTCCCTGCTCATGAGCAGCAAGAAATCTTCTTGGAAAGGCAGAACAAATAAAACCAAATGTCACTGGATAACAAGAGGCCAGAAGATAGTAGCAAATGGAGGGGGAATCGCCACAGTGAAATGACTATGAGGTTCTGTTGAGGTTGGAGAAAGCGTGAACTGTCTGGGTAGAACACGAGGAAAAGCATCGGGTATGGGACCGTGTGAAGAAGCAGGGAGGAGCACTGCCCTTGTGGCTGAGGAAGGGGCAGCGTGGATGCTGGTGAGCTGGGGTGAGCTCCCTGGTGCCTGCAACTCAACCCTCACATGGGCCCTCACATCAGGAAGGAGATGGGGCTAAGGCCCATGTTTTTTCAGTTAGGCTTCAAGTACCAAGCTGATTCTTAGAACCCTTTCAGAGAAAGTCCACAAAGGAACCCCCTTGCCACAGGGAACATTCTGCATGTTCCCAGCACAGCACAGGAGGTACCCCAAACTGGGCAGTACTGGCACCACATAAGCCTCTTCTGAGAGGCTAAGAAAGCTGTGTTGGCAACCACAGCACTTCCCAAGGGGTTTCATGGGGCACTAATTTCCATGCAACCCCAGCAGACTCCAGAATGGGATCCTGGAGCATGCTCTGTTCCCTTGGACTCACCCAGTAGGTGGGGCACATCAGCTGAGCCAAGCAAGCCGAGTGGTGGCAAGGAGCTCAACAGGAGAACCCGAGAAGGGCCTGGGCCATTGTGCCCCACCCAGCCACTAATTCCTTTAAGTCCTGGGTAGAGAATAAGTCCTGGGCTGCATGGTGATATGGTTACATTGTCTCAGCCAAATGTGACCTTCATACTTTCCTTATCTGAATATCTGGGTAAACATTTGTTGTGCAAGCACACAAATAAAGGTTCTAAAGGTGAAATGCAGCATGTCTGGTGACACCACACTGCTCTCAACCCAGGACCAGAAAGCCTTTTGGCTCTGCTCATGTCTTCTCTCTCCCTTTACCCTGAGCACCAAAATTAGCTCTGTCAACCTCAGCCAGTGCTGGAGTGAAGGCTGCCATTCTAAAATAGCATGGGAGAACTCTTGGGCACACAGGAGAGAGATACAAGGGTACAGTGGTTTACAGAAACTTACTGAGAAAGCAATTTCACTGAATTGCTTTTTAAGCTAAACATCAGGATTTATTCTGAAATCTTTCTAAAGTGAATGATGTTCTTCTATTTCTGCCACATGGCATGTTTTATATATCCTGATTTACTCTAGTAAGGAAGCACTCATGTTTTTACCTGGAAAACAATGAAGAATCATACTTTCATAAAATGTTGCTGAAGTCATATGTTCAGAAAATTAGCTACCCAATGGCCATGCTTTAACTCTGAATTTTAATTTATAATCTGCATAGCCCTATTATTTCCAGAAAACTTTAAAAATATCATATGTTCAATTTCCTCCCATGTCTGGTAGTCCAGAATTGATCTTTAAATTTTTGCTTTGAAATTTAAGATTCTCAAACAGCCTCTCACAAGCATAATTTTCTGTTGTTACCACATGGAATTCATAAACAAAGCCAAGTAACTGTTATTTTTTTTTTCTGTGTGCTTAAAGGCACTCCTTCCTGCAACTGTGTATGACGCAGTTTTCCAGAACAATCTTTCTCAATACTCCAAAGTGCTTCAGCAACAGGAAGTCATAAAGGTAGGAAGGAGGCCTGTAAATATTTGCTGTAATTACTCATTAGTAATGAGAAGAGTTAGCGCGGCAATTTGAGTTGCTGCTTTGAGCTCCTAGTTCACTCCCTCACAACAGACCGAGGAGGTACACAGGGGCCCAGCTTTGACACAGACACCCTGGTCCCTCACTTGATGTGGTCGGTTTGCTTCCTTCAGCAGATCATTTCCAGAATGCAGAATGATGAGAATGTGCTGCCCTATTCTCTGCTCAGAGGGACATAAAATGGTGAGGGCGTGAAAATGCTTTGTCATAAGTCAATTTGTGTGTTTATTCATAGTCATGCAATATCAAGAGGCAGAGAGAAGACTATCTGGCTACACATGTTGCCCAAATAATCATATACTATAATTGACCTACTTTGAATGATTTATCAAACACTTGAACTTTCCTAGACTGAGCCCCAGTGTTTCCTTATTCCTAGCAAATTACTAACTCCCCCAGTCATAAACCAACATCAGAGTCCCTCAACCTAAAAAGGAGACCAAGAGCCAGCTAAACCCGGTGATTTCTGTCTAAGAATGCCAGAGGCTATGCCCTGTCATTTGGGGGCAGCCAACACGGCAGTGGGGGTTCATCTCCATAAGCATGGTCATGATTGCAGCGTAATGGACATAATTTTTGCACCTACATGCTTGGTTATAAGCCTAACCAGATAAAATCATAAACCTGCTAGGATTCTTAGCGCTGTCATTTTCTGAACTGGAGAGTGCCATGGAGTACAGGGAACGTCGGGAATCGCTGGGGGGTGTAAAGAGGGTTCTACGGCCTTGGGAGATGGTGTAGTTACCCGGTAAAGTACGCACCGTGCATGTGGGAAGGTGTGAGTTCGTCTCTCCAGCACTAACATAAAGGCCAATCCCAGCACTGGGAAAACAGAGCCCGGATGGCCATGGTAAGCTGGTTAGCTGAACCAGCAAGAGACCCTGTCTCAGTAAGCAAGTCAGGTGGAAAGCAATTAAAGAAGACACTCCATGTCAACCTCTGACCTGCACACTCCCATGCACACGTGCACACACAAGCACACGTGAACATGTATCCTCTACAAATACACATGCAAAACAAAAACAAAGAGCTCTAACAATCCGTTTCTGGGGCATTATGAAATTAAAAAAATGCCAGGGCTGAAGAGATTGCTTAGTGGTTAAGGTGTTTGCCTGCAACGCAGAAGGACCCAAGTTCGATTCCCCAGTGGCCATATAAAGCCAGATGCACAAGAGGGCGCATGTGTCTGGAGTTCATTAGCAGGGGCTGGAGGCCCTGGCATGCTGATTCTCTCTTTCTGCCTCTCTCTCTCTCTCTCTCTCATATAAATAAAATATTTTTAAAGTGTAAATAAATTATTTAAAATTATTTTAAAAAAGATATAAAATTGCCAGATGGGTACATGGCAAATAAATGTATTATGTACATATGTTTTACTAATGTGGTCATTTTAGGTACTGACAAGTCATTTTTCTGAAATATTTTTCTACATGAGCAAAGAGCTTGCTTTCTGCAATTATTATCTGGCTCAGAATTACTCATAACTTTAAAACTAAAGACTCTTTCCAAGTCAAGGGGGAAAAATGTGCTTCCTGGGAACATGTGATACTTCTGGTAGGTGACGCCATAAAATAGGAGCCTCACTGATGCACTCCTGGCCCCTGCGAACAGCCTAAGGCAGTCGTGAAACCAGTATTTCTTAAGAGATTAGGGAAAAAACAGTCACTAAGAAGTAGCTAACACTGGGCGTCGGCATGCCTGTCTCTTTGGCTCCAGGGATTTCCAAGGACCCAACACACTTCTCAACAACGTGCCTTCAGGTGAGTCCCCTGGACAGCAGAACCCAATGACTGACAGGGCGCTATTACCAACCCTACATGAACGCCGGAGATGCTGCTGACCCACAGGCTCCACGGTGACCCACAACCGCCACTATGGCTGCCCATATGGGTGCTTTCCACCACTGAGGAAACCCCAAAAGATCTCAAGCTCTCAGTGTACAGAGGCCAGTTGTACAAAGGCTCTGTGGCAATCTGGGCTCACCAGAGAAATGGCTCTATAAAATGTAAAATAGGATTATACAAATCACTATTCTTATTCCCCATCCATTCTTTCCTTCCTGTGCAATTTCAAAAGATCTAAGGAACCAAAGGAAGTCTGTGCATCTTGACTTACTGTAGATGACTTTCAGAAGCCACGGAGGAAGAGGTCAAGGGCTTCTGCACAGTGCAGTGTGAAGGCCTCATAGTTATTAAAGTCCTGCCCGCAGCAAAGGGTGGGCAGAACGCTTTGACCTTCTAGGAGCAGTAGAGAACAACCTCCTGTCAGAGTTGAGGAAAATCCATAAAAAAATTAGAAATTCCAGGAGTTCCAAGTGGACCTACCCTTTGGCTCTTCAGTTCTGTGTGTGAGGTTTGATATAAGTGATGAGTCACAAGAGAGAAAAGTCATTATAATAATTATAAACACACCAACAAAAGCAGTTATCATTTATAGAGTGCTTACCACATCCAGACATGGTATTAAATGCTTTATAGGCCTCTTAGGTAAGGTGAGGAAGATGGGACAGACTCTGAAGACATGGGCCCAGGCTGCACTGCACGACCAGTGAGGTTGGGGTAACCTCGCTGTACTCCGGCTTTCCCATCGGTGAAGTGGGGATAATCACAGGGCTTATGGCACAGGCTCGTTATGAGGATTAAAGAGTTAATCCATGGAAAGTTCTGACCATGGCACCAGCACGGAGACCAAGGGCTCCGTTTTTGTTTTGTCCTCCCTGTCTGGATCACTGCGACTAGGGACACGGGCATTCTTAGGGCACAAAAAGGACCTCCAGCTAACTGAGAATAATGTAAAATGTGACTGTCATCTATTTTCATAGGCACTTTCAAAGCATTCACAAAATGAATCACCTTAGAATTAACCCTGTGTGGGCCACTCAGCTCCCCTGGCTTCCAAGAGAGAGGCTGCATATGCAAGTATACACTGAGGCAGCCAAGTACAGCCAGTACAGTTCCACGTACCACAAAAATCTTTACTGGATACACACTCCTGCCTCCTCCCCCAAACAAAGAGAGACACCAACTGTGAAAGGCAGAGCAGCCTGGGACATGAATGGAAGCATCCAGAAACGTGTCACAGTTCTTACAGACTAAGACTTTGCTTTCCCAGATCAGACAACCTTTGAAAGGTTGCTCAGTGGTATAGTACTGGCCTAGCATAGCAAGGTCTTGGGTTCAACCCCCGGGAAAGAAAGACAGAGAGACAGACACAAAAAGAGACAGAGAGAAAAAGCACAAATGAATAGACTTGTCTAGAAGAATAATCTTTATACGTCTAATACTTTGTATATAAGTTCAGAGATTTAATACTGTCCCCTGACTCCCATTTAGAATGCATGGATAAAAGTGTCCTCTCTCTTCTTATCCTTCCTTGAATGACAGCTACCCCCACTCTTCTCCTGCATGGAACCAGAAGCCTATGCCATTCTCATTCGGGAAGTCCGACAAGATTCCCTGCTCCATACCTCTCACCCAAAGCAAGTGTGTAAACCATCGCAGACAGTTCATTTTGGGAGCTATGGTGTCATTGTGGCTCTGGTACCAAAGTTCATGACAGGGATACCCTTGAACCCTCCATGTTTTCTTTACTCATCCCCAAACACTAACTTCCCCTCTGGACCTTCATTGGGAGTCAGTTTTTATGCTGACACCTATCCAGGGACATCATGAACCAGCTTTCCCAATCCACACACAATGCCCTTCAGTAACTGTGCGATGGCTCCCTGTTCTTATCATCAGCTTCAAATATTTGGTCCTAATGAAAAACCGCATGGAAGCTACCAGGTAAACTTCCTGTGTGTTCCCCTTCACCTCCTCAATACAGAATAAGCAATTAGGTACTAAACATACCTTGTTTCTAAGTTTTATCTTCAGAATTTATCCAGATTATTCTTATTAACTTATAGCATGGTGTGAACATCATCATGAGAACAGGCAGCAGGGTCTGGGAGTGGGGGCACAGGTAAAAGATTTTGGGACCCTCAGAGCAAACACTGCCAACTGTACAACTGGTAAACACCTGACCCATGGAGCACTGCCAGCAATGGTCAGTACCACATGCTGAAGAAAGATCCAGCAGGCTTAAACGAAAGGGGAAAGTATCACACTGAAAGAGGTCAGAACTGGGGAAATTACAAATAAGTAAATAAACAAACAAAACTATTGGATAGAAAAGATTTCCTCAAAAGAGGAAACACCTAAATTTTGAATAATCACAAGTACTTTCAGAAGTATTGGGCTAACATCCCAGAGCATTAAGAATTATCTGATTCGTTTCTTTATTTCTTAACACTTTACAAGTGGATTACTAGAACACCAAGAATTGCCCTATAAACACACGCACATATACAGAGAAAAAGAGTGAAAGACTGACTTACATTATAAGTAAATTAGACTGTTTTCATCCCCAGTGAAAATGCCAAATCACTCCGCATGAAAAGCAGTTCAGCAGCTATGAATATGCTTGCTCTCTACTCTACAATGCAATCTAGCCCACTGAGGGGAAGGAAGGTCCTTGCATTGGTTTTGCTAAATGAGGTCTACCTGTAGTAGAGATTGTTTCTAACTGAAATGAAAGAATTTAAAACTTCCCAACGTTTATAGACATGGAGATCAATACATAGAAATTGTTTCTCTCACTCTTTCTTTTCTTTTGCAAAAAGAAAATATCCACTTCTGCTGAAGCCTGAGGCTGTTGCAATTATTCAGAGAAGCAAATCCCCTTTCAGGGGCTTGGGGAGGGGTGGGGTAGAGGTGGTGGTGGTCTGCTCAAATCTTTTAGAAGTCTTCCTCATTGGCTAGAGGCCTTGCAGGGCTGGAGTGACTGCTGAAAAGACTTACTGATGAAGGTAATAAGCCTCGGCCATTCGGCCATTTGGCCATTCGGCCATTCGGAGTCTTATCAGCACTCATTTCATTTTCCTCGTGACCCTCTCTGGGCCCTATTCAGGAAGAGAAAATATTTAACTAAGTGATTTTCATGATTCCTTATAAAGCAGCCTTCAGGCCCATCAGTAACACTGACAACACATGAAGCTACACACAGTCGTCTTTTGAGCTCCATGAAAGCTCTGCTAATGAAAATTGAAATGCTGAACTGACATCATTGTACACCGACTCTCTGCCATCCTATAATCTTGGTAATTTAATGAAAACAGATAGGAAATATTGCAGAGATCCTTACTAGATATAAGTAACTTAATATGTTTCACTTGAGAAAACTGCCCAGCAATGCTTCCTTGAGTTAGATCAAAGAGACTTCGATTTTATTTTAGCAGAGGAGTAACTGGGTCCAGTTGGTATGAGAAGGGGGAGGTAGTCTGGAAACTTCTGGTCCAGTTATTTCCACCTTCTCTTCTTCCATTTTTGCTCTGGCACCAAGTACTATTTCCAAGAGGTGCTCAGACCTCAGCCTGCCTTTGGGACTGGACTTTGATCCCTGGTGATCCACAGATCTCACGGGCATTTCTCTCAGCCACTCGGCAAACCCGCAGCTCAAGCACAACCACATAGCTCTTTCTAGAATCAGAAACCATTCTGCATGGTGGACTATATGAGACCTCCTCTCCTCCAACCCCTGCAAAAGCTGGCATTCTGGGTCCTTCTTTCAAGGTCAGCCAAAGCTTAAAGAGCAGTTCTCAATTATTACATGTTAACATATCCATCTACTCATGAATGTTTTGGAACAAAATAATCACCTGCTTCTTGAAGAGCAGTAGCTAGTATGAATGCTACAAAAGTTCATTAAGTTTTGACAAAAATGGATTTTTTTACAACAGCCAGTGGATAGGATTACCAGCGGGTAGCCCCTCGGCTCAGAGGCAGGTGCTCAGGGAAGCCTGCAGCAGCACTCACACACACACACACACACAACACCAACTTTCAATGTACTGATCCACAACCTGTAATTTATATCTTGGTCCCTCAAGAAGCCAGCAAACTCGGCCCACTTTAGAAAGTAAACAGTTTCCCAAAAAGAACAGATTAGCCCAACAGGTATTAGACAACTCCTCTGGATGAAGAGGGACACATTTGACCAGCAGTTTGGTCTCACACACACACACACACACACACACACACACAGAGAGAGAGAGAGAGAGAGAGAGAGGTCATCCAGGACAGCCACTACTTGGGTGCCTGCATCATAGGAGATTTGGAGGCCCCGCAGTAGGGTGTGGAAATAACTTTCCGCCTGCTACTATACATAAACAGAGGACCCATCGCCCAGGTGCAAGCGGACACTTCACACAGTGGACCAGATTACCATGGCATCCCACCTCTGCGAAGGCGACACTCGTCAAATATCCCTAAAGTTCCTTGGCGCTAGCCGAGGGGCTGTCTATAACTTATGTCTGTAACTTTCGGGTTTTAATTGTTTGTGACTGGCATTTTGATCTGCTTTACAAAATGCACTGAAACCTTAATCTTTTTCTTCTCTGCGCTTGAGGGGTGCAGCTTGCTGGGGCGAAGGGACTCAGGGCACCTGCATCGGGGGGTCTGGGGGGCTGCGCGACAGTGGGGTGCCGCAGCTGCGGGTGCGGTGGACGGGGGTCAGTCCCCTCCCCCCAGCGACTCCGGTGAAGGGCGCGGGCGCCGGGCCAGGACGGGTGCAATTCGCTCCCGTTTATCAAAACCTTATCTGTGTCCCTAGGTGGGAGCAGCCGCTTCAGACTGGAGGATACACTGTTCCTGGCTCGGGTCCCAAAGTGGAAGTCCGAGCAAAAGCCAATGGGCTCCGGCGCTGAGCCTTCGCTATCTCCCACGGCTCGGGCAGGTTCGCGGTTTCGAGTTCGAATTCCGCCATCCTGGGCCGCACGGGGTGATGCGCGCGGGGAGGAGGGCGCAGGCTGCCATCCACACCCATTTGCGAGACGAGGCCGTTCCTAGGTGGCCCGGGGCCGCGCAGCTCCCACGCTCGCTCGGCCCCAGCGAAGTGGACGAGGCGGGAGGGCAGTCGGAGTCGCCTCTCACCCAGTATGGAAAGGCTCGCGAGGACAGGCCTGGCGGCTGCCCTCTCTGTCCTCCCAGGAGCCTGACACCGGGGAGGGGCCGTCCCGCAACGCCGTCCAGTGCCCACACCCCCCCGCAGGACAACCCAGGTCACTGCCCGCTCTCTGGCCGAGTGTGGGTGCGGGGCTCGGGGAGGTCGGGGACGCGGGGCTCCCCGCGGGGGCTGCGCCTTCCGCCCGCCCCTCGCCCGTGCGCGGCGCGGTGCGGTCCCAGAAGGACCTGGAGGGTCACTTGGGGGAAAGAAAGGCGAGGCCGCTTCCCCCCTCCGCCCCCCGAATTAGACTAACGCCCAGAAAGCGTTCAACCTGCTGACCGCCGAAGCTCGGTGCCCGGACACAGGACGTTTTCCAAGGCACCGCGGCCCCGGCCCCCACCCCGCTTCCAGTGCGGTCACCCTCCGCCCGGTGCGCGCGCGGATTCGCGACTCCTTCCGGCCAGAAGCCGCGGCCCCGCGGCCCCAAAGCAGCACCTGCGTCCTCTCACCCCTCCAGGACAGTCCCGTGTCCCCAAAGGCCGGTGGGCACCCCTCCCTCCGCGCCGGCCCCGCGCAGGGCTGCCGCTCCTGGGGACCCGCTTCCCGGGCGCTTACCTTTTCTTCTCCTTGTCAGCTGTCATCGTCGCCGGCGCCCTGGGGGATGCCAGGCACGGGGGCTCCCTGGCCGCTCCCTGGGGTCCAGGCAGGTGTGGAAAGTCCTCAGTGCGCGCTGGTCCGAGCGTCCCGCACGGGCAGGTGGCAGGTGGAGGATGGCCGGCTAGGTGCGGAGAGGGTGGTGGAGAGGGGACGGGGAGGACCCGGCCGTCGGAGGCGGGGCCGGGGCCGGGGGCGGGAGGAGGTTGCCAGTCGCCCGCGGCTGCGAGGAAGGATCCCGAGTTCCCACGGACGGGAGTCGCTTTCTGGGACAAAAAGCGGCCTGAGCAGCAGCACTCCCGGGAGGCGCGAGGGCGGTGGCGAGCCGGCCGCTGAGATGACCATACAGTCTCAGGACACTGCCGAGGATTGTACGGCCGCCTCAGGGAGCGGGGCTCGGCCCCGGCTGCTCGCTCGCGAAGGTCGGGCTCCCGCCGCGGCCGGCCCGCTTTAAAAACTCCGCTGGCCCGTGCGGAGGAGGCGCGAGGGACGCGGGCGCCGGGGCGGGGCGCGCGCGCGCGCAGGCTCCGCCTCGCTCCGCACTCGCTTCCCACCGTCCCGACCAATGGGGAGGCGCGGCCGGCCCGGCCCTGACCCCGGCCCCGGACCCGGGCGGGGGTGCGGGGCGAGCTCCGGCGGCGGCGCCCCTGGCGGGTCCCGGAACGCAAGCCCCCACCCAGGCCGGCGCGGAGCCGACCCTCGGCTCGCCCGGGAGGGAGCCGCGCGGCGGACCGGCCTTTCCCTCGTCCGCTCCGGGGGTTCTGCGAGGTTGCCCCCGGGGTGCGCACCGGGCATCCCTTCGCCGAGGGTCTGCCATCCAGTTCAAAGTTAGAGATGTCAGCGATCGCGGGATGACAGCCTAGCCTCAAGTCGCCGGAGCCACGCTTCCAAGTCCCTGCGTTGCAGGCCAGACACTGACCTGAGCCCAGACAGACAGGCCGAGTTCGCGGGCATTTTTAAGTGTGAGGTGCGTTCCTCTGCCCTGCTCTTCGATGCTCTCATTCCTCCGGAAGGGACAGGGAGACCCTTGTCTTTGAAGGCCGAGGCAAGGCCCATAGTGTGAGTTGCAGACAGAGCAAGTACTACAAATTGAACTGAAGTCTTACCGGACCTCCATTAGTCCCTGGACACATGGTTTTATTAGAATCTCGTGCAGAAACGAGAGAGAGAGAGAGAGAGAGAGAGAGAGAGAGAGAGAGAGAGAGAGAGAGAGAGAGAGAGAGAGAGAGAGAGAGAGAGAGAGAGAGAGAGAGAGAGAGAGAGAGAGAGAGAGATTGGTTACAACGCTATAATACATAATACTCAGGGGGAAGGCATACTTTGCAGACTTGAAGAAGTACCTGAAAATAGAATGGGGTATGGGGAAAAGCCCACAGAGAACAGAGCTACCAGACACAGTGTCCCACTTTCCTAACCGCACTCCCAGCAGTGAATTCACAGAGGGCACATTTCTCTCTAGGAAGCTGGTGGGTGATTTCCCACTGGCCTTTTCCAGCCTAGTGGACTCATTTGTCTTAATGCGGAATTCAAATTGGTGGACACAGATCTAATCAATTGTAAGCATATTTACTTTTCTTGGGCCTGCGAGTAGAATTGTGCTCACAGTGGTGGGCAACAATGGAAATCTCTTGCTCCTTGGCAGCTTCGAGCTGTTCTGTACCAGAGCCCCAAGTCCTGAGCTGTGTTTGGCTGGTGGCAAAACAGCACTTCAAACCCACAGGGAGCGTTTCAGTAGTGCTAAGGTTTTAAATTAGCTTTGGATATTTTTTAAGAGGAAGTGTAGAGGCTGGGGATGCAAGCATGTATGTGTCTTTGGGTTCACGCTGTCCAGCACACACACACTCCAAAGGTAAGGTGTTGTTCAAGAGCCCCAAACCAGCATGTCTTCTTTCTAATTGTGGTTTTACAACTGGGCCGATTTTGTGGAAATCCCAGCGCATAGCTTTGAAGAAAGAATCAGTGAAGTGTCTGAGAGATTCACCAAAAACAATACGTAATTCCCAAAATGGATAGCCTCAGCCTTGCATAGAGCAGAGCTCAGTAGCCCAAGGATCTCTTCAGATGTCTTCTAGAAGTCAGATGAACAATATTTGCAAGAAGGAGCTGAGAGTGTGAATTGGATGTAGGCTGTTCTTAATGTTAGAGTCCATGGAGGACTGAAGGGGAAAGCTTTAAAAGTTGAAGGGGGTGGAGGTGAGGAGCTGGGTCCCTGGGTCTAGAGGGGCCGTAACATTGATGTTATGGCCACAGAAGGAAGCGGAGGACACCATAAGCAAAGATCCTAAGTTGCTTAAAAGGGGAGAAAACTTCCTATTGCTTAGCCTGTTTCCCTTACCTATCTCCCAACTTCTTACTCAGCTTAGGGGTCAAAGGCCGTGGCACCCATAGAACATCTGCTTGTTTGAAGAAGCATCAAGACTGGTCTTTAGCTCCCTCTCTTCTTTGTAGACCGTCTTGTTAGAAGGATGAACTACAGGGTTAATTTACAAACTCGGTAGAGAGCAGGTGCCTGGACCGCAGTGGGCAGGTGAGAGAAGGATGACCTCAGTTGTCTTATCAGAGCTCAGATGTCATCCATGATGTGGTTGGAAATCAGGGTGGAGTGGGAGGACTTAACAGATGAGACCTTTAAAGTTTTGGACTATTGCATTAGTACTTGACAACTTTCAGTGCATTGTTACAATGAGACCAAGAGGAGGCAAGAGAAGGCCCAGGGCACAGAGTTGAAGGAGTCACTAAGGGTTAAGAAGTGCACTTGTTCTTCTTCCATGCCTGTAGTGTCTCATGTAACACCGTCTGGCCCTCTTCTGACCAGCTAGTCTCTTTGGGGTTGGGCAGGACATAGGAAGCAGAGGCAGAGGCCGTGGATGCCCCTGTATTGAAAAGCCTTTCCAAGTCACCCTCTGTAGTGGTTAGCAGTCGAGGTCAACTTGTTTGGATTTAGAACCACCTAGGAGACAAGCCACTGGCTCATTGCGAGGGCATTTCCAAGGAGGTTTGACAGAAGAGGGACGACACATCCTGAATGTGAGCAGCTCCATTTCATGGTATGGGGTCCCAGAATGAATAAAAAGGAAAAAAGGAGAGCGCAAACTAAGCTCAGCTTTCATCCCTCTCTGCTTCCTGACTGTGGTGCAATGTGACCAGTCATTTCACGCTCCTGCTGCCACAGCTAGAGCCATTCTCCCCACCTCACTTCCTTCAAACTGTGACCCAAAATAAACCCCTTCCTTGCCTCAGTTTCTTTTGTCAGGTACTTTGTTGCTAAACCCTCCCCCAACAATTCTGTGACTTTAAAAAGTCTTTAATGACTCCCTACCTTTCAATGTCAAGACCAAAAAACCCATACCCTGTGCTGGCTGCATGCCAACACTCTGAGATCATTTCATGGAAGCCTTCTGTGGCTACTATTAAACTTCATCCCATGAAGGCCCATGCCTAGGATTTGTCATCTTTCAAAAGGAATTCTGTGATTTCTATCAGGATCCAACAATTTTCTACTAGATTGTCAAAATGAATCTCTCACATCCAGGTTGCCAATTCCTTACAGCCTGCAGTCTACCACTGCTCAATCTAGGGGTACAGTTGTAGCACTGAAAGATCCTGTTTGTTCTCCTGTCGCTCAGCCTCCATGCTGTGCTGTCTCAAGGAAAGCAGGAGTCAGCCTGTCCCATGTGTACACACAATGCGTTCTTCAAATTATGAATACACATTTACTTACTTTTTAAAGGCTTCTGAAATCAACAGGTGTCTTTTAAGTGGGAGTTATTCCTGTTGTCTCCCCCAAACTATTTTAAAACTGGTAAATACATACAATTGATAATAATACTCTTGAGATTTTTGAAAGATGGAAATTAGGAACAAAAATCATCATGTAAACAAGAGGTGTGGCAAAAATTTGGTGGTGGGGGATGGGTGGATGAGAGTTCCAGCCAAGTCTCCCTTTGGGACCCCCCAAGTCCAATGTGGGTGTCCAGGAGGCCAGGCTGGTAGGTGTGACCTCTGAAGTGATAGTGACGCCCATTTGAGAGGAATGGCCAGTAGGAAGGACATGCTGGCCCCACCCAGGAAAAGCCACGAGTAGAAATGAAGGTGATCTGTCACCTGAGATGAGGCTAAGCCCCAAAGCAGTTCTGCCCTGGAACGTGGAAGACCAAGAGTGGCAGCGATTGGGGGTCTGAAACATTTTCCACAGCCAGCTAGGGTGGCTTTGGCCTGTAACAAGCTGTTAAAGGGACATGCTTCTATTTCAGTTGCAACTGCAGTTCCAAACAATGGGTGACCACTACCCCTGTTTCCAAAATGCAAAACACAAGAAAGTGCTTTTTGAGAACAGTTTGCATGCTTTCCCTAGCCATTGTCCACATCTACAGAGAAAGCTGTCCGCGGGAAGGTCTTCAAGAAAACCTGGGAAGAAAAAGGTGCAGACAGCACTAAAGGAGAAACTAATAAGAGAGGCTCAGCAGGGGCCTCTGAGAGGGAAGGCTTTGGATCTGGAGTCCGGAGAACTGCAGTTGTCAGGAATCTGAAAGTTAGAAGGATCGAAAAAAGATACCAAAGAGGGAACACCTGCTCTGGCCAAGGAAAACCCGAGAGAAAGTGCCTGTGCTAAGAAAGAAAGGGAGGGAGAACTGAAGACCTTTCGTCTTCCTTTTCCTCTCTTCCTCCAGGGCACGAGAGGGGCCACGGCAGGCTGGGAATGGGACAGAGATAGAGATGCTAAGTGGAAAATATATATCATTCTCAATATCTAGCAGTGCATCTGACTGAAAATGAGCACTTAGTCAAAACTATGCAAAGAATATATCAAATGTTCGGTGCGTTATGATCTCCAGGGTCTGCACAAGGGCCTTGACCTTGACATCATGGTGGGGATTCAACCTGGGTCCTTCCAAGATGCTGGTGTCTGAAGGGAAAGATACAAGGCCACAACCAAAGTACACATGACATATTCTCAAACGCACATGCAGGTGCACATATACTCATGTTGCCTCCCCAGGTCCCATACCAAGAAATAAGTTCCCTTATGAACCTCATTGTAAACCATTCTTTTTTTTTTTCTCTTAAGTACATACTTCTGTCTTTGCCCTTTGAAGAAAACCAGGGATACAATGCTGAGAATGTGTCTGCCAATACTTAAGATTTTATACCGTGAGGATTTTCTCTTGGTCTCCTCCGAGGGGTTAGTCTGTAGTGTATGCATCATCAGGTGGCTTTGCTTAGCGACCTACCTGAGCCAAAGAAAGGTGAGACACAGGCATTTCTAAGCCTAGACAATGGGTCTTGGCATGCTCTAGGTTGTTTATATCATAGCAGATTAACTTCCTCAATTATTTCAATCTCAGACTAAATTAAAATGGGCCCTGATCAGATAGTAACTTATAGAGGTAGAAGGTCTAAAAGCCTGCTAGTGTTAATGCTGTACGCAGAGAACTCCAAGGCAGACTGACCAAAGTTCAGTGTAGCTCATATACCAAAGTTTTAAAGAATAATTAAGACCAGAATTACAAGCACTAGAAAAATCCACAGTTGATTCCAAGCTAATTCTGCCTGTTGGGAGGAGACAGCTCATTAAAAAGTCATAAAAAAAGGATAGCATTGATGCAACAGAGCCTTCCAAATTCCCTCTTCAAATTCTATTCCACTTGAGGCAGCATTCCATCCACCTGTGTGCAGATGGATCTTTGTTTAATTAATTCATCTCATCCATCCATTCTTCTAAACCCAGCACCTGAGTGTTCAGCCCACCCTCCTCACTGTAGTTGAAACTCAGCTGAGAAAGATGAATGACACATGTCCCTTACCCTTTCAACCGCAGTCTACTATTAGAGACAGACATCTAAACAGCTAAAAGACCACACGCAGAGTCAAAAATCGAGTTTTTCTAAGAGCCCAGAATGAGAAATACCTACCTAAAAGTGGAAGAAAGGGAGGAAAAGTTAGGAAAAGCCGCTAGGAAAGGTAAGATTTCAGCTGGACCTCGAAGCTGACCAGGAGGCTCCTAGTTAGAGAAAAGGAAGAAGAGCTTTCTGAGTCTTCTATTCAATCTCAAGACCAGGGCACACTGCACAGAAGGGACGGGCAATTGCTCTCCATATTAAATTGTCTGCTCTTCCCGGTCTGAACAGGACCTTGGGACCCACGAGCCAGTCCAGCAAGAGTGTGTTAGAGGAATGAGACATATCCTGGCATTTCAGCCTTCTCACCTTGCATTTGTTCAGTCTGAGCAGTAAGGCCACATAACACATCTGTGCAACAATGTGCAGTGCCCGTGAACTATGCAGTGCTTGCCTCAGTTTACCAGGAACCTACCTCAAGACCTTCAATAGAAAAATTTGTCTTTCTTCTTCAGCACAATTTTAACAAAACCTCAATATTTTCTTCTCGCTGAGGTGTTGATTTGCATCAGAACAAAATTCCTGTGATTTTAGAACCTTGTAGAACAAATTTCCTCTAAGTGAAGGGCACATCTGCCACACACGGCACGTGGGAAGTTGGCTGCAGAGGCTGTCCCATATTGAGGATGCTAAATAGGGTGGGGGAGATGGTCCAGAGGCATGGCACCCATCAGTAACAACACACTTGGGCCAGGAAGACTGGGATGAGTACTAAGATATCCAGGATCCCTTGCCACAAGGACTAATACAGACAGCCCACGGAGGAGGATATCCAACTGATCAGGGATGGGGAGGGGGGAATTGGGGAATTGGGGATAACAACTCATGGTTTGCCCACTAAATAATGTAACTCATTATGGACAATAAATTTATATTAAAAAAAAAAGCAAATCAAACTGCCTCTCCCCTGTCCAGTCAGAAACTACTGGTAGGTGCCCACAGAAAAGGGAAGGCTCCAGGTCTGGGCAGAATGGACCTCAGGCAAGTCCTTGGACTCTGTTGTAAGTTTTCAGTGGCCCGTGGCCGCAGCCCCCCACCTGCTCTCTACCTATCCCTTGTCTCTTTCTTTTCTTCACTCTTCTTTCTCTTTGCCTGTTCCCCTTCCTTTCCTAGTGAATATCTTTTGTATCTCCAGCTGTTTCTACTGAGTTTAAAGGTGTCAACGCTTACACTGGTCCCAATCTTGCTGATCAGAGAGATGCAAAAAAAGACCAGCCCAGTATTGTTTCCCTTGAGGAGCAGTCGGTTCACAAGGCTCCTGTGCATAAGGAACTG
Organism: Zapus hudsonius; assembly: GCA_004024765.1. Taxonomy (NCBI): domain Eukaryota; kingdom Metazoa; phylum Chordata; class Mammalia; order Rodentia; family Dipodidae; genus Zapus; species Zapus hudsonius. The sequence continues at coordinate 71,035 of PVHP010003363.1, forward strand.
GAGGGAAAGACGTGCTGGGCGTTATGCTCCACAAGCCAGCTTCTGTGGCCTTAAGCCACCCGGGTCATTCCCGAGAACTCCTGGTTGATTGAAGCCTTGGGGTAGTGCTGGGTGGACATGGCATCAAGGGCTGCTAGAGAAACGAAGCAGAGAAGGGGCCAGGAGCAAAAGGATCTGCTTTCCTATTGTTCCTAAATTTATTTCTCTGCCAAATTAAAGGAAGTCTATCTTCCACACACAGTGAAGGAGGAAATGACACCGGAGATGGGAAAAGTGGACACACAGAGGTGCTTGGGCTGATCCAGATCTGTGTGGGCCAAGGCGCTTGGAGCTGGGCTGGCTGTGGACAGAGAGGCACTTGCAACACTGACCTTTGGCCTAGAGTCATGCAGAAGAAGGGTGCTACTGGCGCCCGGGAGGGCATGGCCTGAAGCCCATATTCTGGGCTCTACCTCTCTGTTCCTTTGTTTGCTTGCTTGGCTTTTGAGGCAGGGTCTCACTTTAGTCCAGGCTGACCTGAACTCCCTCCATAGCCCAAGCTGGTCTAGAACTCACTGTGATCCTCCTGTCTCAGCTTCCCACATGCTAGGATTAAAGGCATAAGCTACCATGCCCAGCCTTGATCTCCACTTTTTCATGTCTGGAGCTCAGGTTCAAGTTTCCACCAACCTGATCAACATCTCCAAGTCCAGCCTCCTCACTTAAAGACGGGATTTATAATCATTCACCTCACAGATAGGGATGAGATCAAAAGCAGCACTGAGGGCTGAAGAGATGACTTAGTGGTTAAGGCATTTGCCTGCAACACAGAAGTACCTGAGTTCGATTCCCTAGTGCCCATATAAAGCCAGATGCACAAGAGGATGCATGTGTCTGCAGTTCATTTGCAGTGGCTGGAGGCCCTAGCGCGCGCTCTCTCTCTCTCTCTCTCTCTCTCTCTCTCTCTCTCTTCTTTCAAATAAATAAATAATAAATAAATAAATATTTTTAAAAAGCAGCACTGAGCCAAAGGCATCATGTAAAGGTGCAGCACAAATATGGTTATGAATTTTCTATTTCTTTTGTTTTTGAGACAGGATTTTGAGAAGGTTGGCCTCAAATTCATAACCATCTTCTTGCCCCCAAGCTGGAATTATATGCAAAGCTTTCAAAGGGACAATATCAATAAGATAAAGTGGTCTCAGAAGGAACAGAAGAAATTTCGTCTTATGCACTAAGGTGACACAATTCAGTACATTTTAAACAGCTCTACTTAAGATCATTTAAAATACATCTTTATTAAACTTCAAAAGCATTTTCTGAGTGTTAGGAAAGACCCCTTTCTCTGTTCTTGGCCTCCCTTTGGAGGGGAGGCCACTGCCCCCCACTACCACCCCAACCTGCCAGGGCAGGACCATTTATGAGATCTGCCCCCTCTTCTTTCTGAGTCCATGGGTGGGGGCATGTTAAGCCTCTGGTTATATTTTTAAAATAGTGTTGAATGAGGGAGGCAGGCGGGGCTGTTCACCTGACAGGAATGGCAGGTTTTTCTGCTCCCTCTCCCTCCCTGCCTAGCCACACCTAAGTTACCTTGTGGATCCAGAGGAGCGTCAGCCCAGCCCCACCATTAGAGGGCACTGCTCTGAGCTGGTGCCATATACTCTCCGAGGGTCTGGAAAGAAACCCCTCTCCTAGTTCAGCTGTGATGCCTGAGCCCAGGAACAGTCTCCAGTCATCGATTCTGAAGGGATAATGGTCAGAAGCCTGTGTCACGTGGATAAGCCTGACATGGGGATACCAGCTGCTCTGGGTCTATCCAGTGTCCTTGACCTAGACATTTACATGCTTCAGGGGATCCAGGCTCCAGGAGGGCAAGAAATAGGCCTCTGGCTTCCCCATGGTGGCAGCTGAGTCCCTGATGTCACCCTTTTCCTCCTGCTTCCAGAAGCCATTGACTGCCTCACTCAAGTCTCCACTCAGCTCCTTCTGTGACTGTCACTGCTCTCCAACAGGGCAGATATGACTGTGTCTTGCTCTAGAATTTTTCTCCTGGATGCCTGCCTCCAGCGCCCTGCCAGACCTTTCACACAGGCCCTCAATATTTGCTGCCTGGTGAGTCCTTTGTCTCCTGATGGCTGGAATGTCAAATCAGCTCTAAGAACTGAATGTGTCCTCAACCATCCCTGGCTTGAAAGAGTTCTGGAATGTGGGGAGCCCTGGCCTTGTGAGGAGAGAAAGAGAGAGGCATAACACACACTTTAGGGTAGCAAGCCTGAGGACTGGAAGGCTCACGATCTTGGAGTTTTACTGACCTGGGCTGACTCTTGGAATTCATCCTACAGCCTTGGACACATCCACTAACTTCTCTTAGTAACAGTTTCTGTGTATATCAAAGCAGGGTGAGGATACCCACTTCAGAAGGATGCTGTGAGGATCAGTGTGTTTGTAGTGATATAAAACTCACATACAATTCCACCTCCAGTGTACTTATGGATGGTGTCATGCCTTTTTACTTTTTATTTTATTTTGTTGCAGTGCTTGGGATCAAACCTAGGGCCTCCCTTAGGCAAGTGTTCTGCCATTGACCTACACCCTCAGGCCAGTGTCTGGTCTCTTGACTTTTCATACAGGTCTGGTTGTTTTTTTGGTGTGTGGGTGTTTAAACAAAAAATCTATGATCAGGTCTGCAGGGCTGGGGTTGGGTACAGGTGACATTGCTGGAGAAACACTAAATACTGTGACCTCTCTTGACATCTCATGGGCTTTATTTCTCAATCCTCTGACAACAGGAATAGTTTCCTTCTGCACAAGTAGCACTTGAATACTTCCTGAGGGGATGTGCTCACCCCAGATCCCCCTGAGTGTCTAGAAGAGAGGTAACTCAGCTTGAAGAAGGTACCAGATGTGACTCTCATTCCTCATACTGCTTCTGTGGTAAGGGAGCCATAGAGAAAGCTCTCCACTCTCACGGTGAGGCCAGTGATAATCAGCACCCTATCTATCCTAAACTGTCCCTAGCTTAGGAAACTGGGGGAAAGGCTCGAGCTGGTTTTGAGGTCTCGCATTTGAGTTTGGCTTCATTAACTAGCTGTGTAAGTGATAACTCAGAAGCCACAATGTTCACAGTGGAAACTTACTCACCTTATTACCTCACAGATCCCAGTTAACCAGTGGATTAGCAAGTGTCTAGTATGTGGAGGAGGAGGGCAGATAAGCGGAGGCTTTGCTTTTGTATAGTCCTTTGTTCTGTGGAAGTAACTTTTTAAACATTTAAACACTGCTTCCCACCATGCCTCTATGACATAAGCAGCATGGATATTTCTAATAGCAATTTAGAGCAAGATAACCCGACAGAGAGATTAGACTGACTGACGCATCTAAGATTACAAAGCATATTGAGGAATCCAAGGCCCTTATCTCTTAGACCATTGTTTTCTGCTATTTGCTTTTCTCTTGTCACTGCTACAGGCTATTCTCTACTGAGCAGCCAGTCATCAGTGTCTCCTGACCTGTGTCACTTCGCTTATGGTCACCAATGGCTTCTTCCCATTGGAGATAGATCCCATCCGGTGGCTTACCTGGCTAGCCACCTGGCTCCTCTCCTACCCCTTCTCACAGAAGGCTTCCCCCTGCAGCCCCATCTCTAGGTCCACCCAAGCTGCCCTTTTCCCCACTGGCTCTTCAGCCTGCTTCCCCCTGTTCCATCCCCAGGCCTCCAGGTCACTCGATCCCACTGCCTGGCTTTTGCTCTCTGGAATCAATCTACTTGTTACATGTTTGCTTCTTGTCCCTTAGCAGCAAACCTTGGGGTCAGGGATGGTGTTTTGTTCATGCTCAATCCTCAGTACTTAGAGAGGGACAAGCACAGGCCAGCTGATCAGTGATGGCTTTGTGAACCAATAGATATTGAGCTTCTTGGATAAGAGTAGGAGAGACAAAGTCCTGGATTTAGCCTGACCTGGCCTGAGAATGAGAGCAAAGGTTATTTGAAATGGCCACTCTGTGCTTAACTTGCATGAATTAAACACTGAGAGAGTTTCTCCACCGCCTGAGTGAGCCCATCCCACCCAATCCAAAGCTCCTAAACTCCCTGCAGATCTGACTAACAAACCAAGCCTAGCAGTCCCTCCAGGAGCCAGTTCTGATCCTGGTCAACGTCACATTAGGCTCGGCTGCTAGAACCAACAACATCTGTGACTTGAACCCTGCCCTTAATTATTACCTTCCCCACTACTCTAATCTGAGTGGGAAGCCTTAACTATAAACACATAACCATAAACCATTCATAGTCTGCTTTGCTCAGAGAGCTAACTGTAGGCCCATCCCCTTCTGCCACAGCCAGCCTTAACCAAGAGTCTCAGTTACCTTAGTGGGAACGAATAGTGGGATTTGAAGCAAAAGTCAAGGTACTGAGTTTTAAAAGTTGCACCTAGAAATCATCTAATTTTTTCCCATTGGGGAGTGTATAATCATAAAACAATCATTTATTTTTTATTTGTCCCACTGGTTCTTTGATCTTCTTTCTTGTCCAACTCTGGATCAATAATCAAGTATTAGTTAATATTCTAATTGACCACCTTCCTTTGCTCTTTAAGATAAACCTACTTTTTAAACTATCACAAAGGACCAAGATGATTCTTGTAAAGTTATCTATATTTAAAGCTTCTGTTGCTCTTCCTTCTTTTCTGTAAGTCAGGTTCTTATTTGGCATTTGGTCAAATTTCCCTTTAACATGTAGAGCTCTTATCCCTGCTTCTGCATATCTGCATTTGCCATCCATTTCTAATTTCCTCAAGACAGATCCCGGTAAAGCCTGAGGAGAGTGGAGAAGAAACCAATGGCTTCTCTTCCAAGCTTCAGAGTCTCCCCTCTGACCATGGAACATGAGATTAAACCACTGTGTTTATTATAGTTCAGCCTTTTTCCTTCCAGGGAGAGGGAGGAAAGCACCAGAAATCAAACCCATTTCATTTGTCCTAGATATTTATGGCATCCTCTGGGTGCAGACTTCTGCTAGGTTGAAGGAAATGTGGGGAACCAGGGGCTTTGGGGAACTTAGGGAGATTTTAGACTCATTTGGAGGCTCCGTGTTCCGATCCTAAGGAAATCAGCAGTCCGGTCCTCCTCTTGCCTTGCCAGTCAGCAAAGAACAGTCGAACTGTGGGTTAAAATAAATGCGATTGGGCAAGAAAAGATGATGAAAGAAGTCCTTAGGTTCTGGACTCCGCTGAAGATGTTGCCTCTGTGATTGCCCACAATCTCCAAAGATCAGTCAGTGCACAAGATAACAAGGGGCCTCTGAAAGCTTTGGCAACTTACAGGTGAGGACGAATCAAAGATTGCACTGCTGTGCACATGACAGATTTGGAGATTTGGGCAAATGGCTGGAGGCAGTCCTGAGAAGGGTCGATAAAGAGAAAGAAGCTAGGAGAATACCCCTGAGCTTGAAGGCAATGAGCAGGAAGGCACACAGCTGGCTGAAGACCAGGAGCCATGCTGGCTCCCAAGTTCCCAACCCTTGTCTCTTCGCTCTGTAAAGCGTCTCCAGTCTCTCCAGTAGTTGACCCGTCATTCTACTGAACACAGTTCTACCCAAGGATTCTGTCACTGTCTTTTCCCTCCCCTCTTCCACCACCCCTTCCCCTTCTTCAGAGCTCTGGGACCAGCCAAACCTGAGGTAAAATCCCAGCTATACCTGCCAGTTGCCTGACCTTAAATAATTCCCTTCACTCATTGACTTGTGGCTTGTATAAAATTCAAGATATCTTCTTTCTCTTCTCTTTAGACATTTTCCTTATTGAGAAAAAAATCTTCAAAAATGAACATAGTTGAGATAGGTTTAATGTCCTTAAAATAAAGAGTTCTTCTAGGACAGTAAGGAATCCTCTTAAGACAAAAATAATGTGTTTAGGAATTGGGAACAGATAATTTCAAAAAATGAAGTCCAAGTAACCAATTACATTTTACATATATGAATTCTAATAGAAATGAAAATTAAAGAAACAAATCCTGAGGTATAATTCAGGGGCCAGGGAAGTAGCTTAGTGACATAGCATGTGCTTGGAATGCATGAGGCCCTGGATTCAAGTTGTAGCATCAACAGAGAGAGGAGAGAGAAAGAGGAGAGAGAGGGAGAGAGAGAAGAAGAAGAAGAGAGGAAGGAGAAGAGAGGAGAGGAGAGCGGAGTGGAAAGAAGGAAGAGGAGGGAGGAAGAGGAGAAAGGAAGGAAGGAAGGGGAAGTGGAAGAAAGGAGAGGAGAGGAGAGGAGAGGAGAGAGAGTAAAAGATTATGCTAATGTAAGGCTACTATAGTTTTCAATCTATAAGGAGCAGTATTGGGTAGCACGAGGTAACATGTGACATTTCTCTTTGTCCTAGGAATGCTTTCGGAATACAGTTCGGCAAAATGTACCAAGAGCATTAACAAAGCTCACATATTTTAACTTAGTAATTTCACTGTTAGAGACCTGTGTGATGGCAATAATCAGAGCTAAGGGCAAAGATGCATTTTCACAGGTGTTCATGGCAGAGTTACTAATGGAAAACTTTTAGAAATAAACATGTAAGTGACTACGATAGTTGCTTTTCTCCTTGCTGTGACCAAATACCTGCTAAGAAGTAGCTGTTTCTTTTGCTCACAGTTGGAGGGTACAGACGTCCGTGAAAGGGAAGTCATGGCAGCAGAAGCCAGGTGCATCACAGTTCGTATGCAGTCAGAGAGCTCTGCTCCCCGTGCCTGTACGGGCAGCCCAGGCCCCCAGCCCATGGGACGGTGCCATCCACAGGCCGGGTGGGGATTCCCACCTCAATAGACCTAATCTATTTGTTTTAGTTTTATTTATTTACTTGCAAGCAGAGAGGCGAGAGGGGGGGGGGACAGGGAAAATGGGCGTGACAGGGCCTTGAACCACTGCAAATGGACTCCAAATGCATCTGACCCCACATGGGTGCTGGGGAATTGAACTCCAGTTGCCAGGCTCTGCAAGCAAGTGCCTTAACCACTAAGACATCTTCCCAGCCCTGTCCTAATCTAGACATACTCAGAGTTATCTCCTGGATAATTTAGATCCAATCAAGTTGACAACTGAGGTTAACTATCACAATGACCGTAAGTAAAAGACAGCTTAGATGATTAGCAATGTATCCTTAAACTAGACTGACATCTATATCATCAAAGGAATGATATAAAGATTATAATGCAATGCTTGCTAACAAGGTGTGACGTTATAAAGAACAGTTACATTCGCTTACATTGATACACAGATGCCATTAGAAACGAGACTGAAAGATAAACACTCCTCAAATGTTAATTACAGTCATTTGAAAGGTTATGGATGTTTTCCCTTTTTTTATTTTCTAAAGTTTTCGTAATCAATAAATCTTACTTTTCAAATTTGAAATAAAAGACTGGGCAGGTTGCTCAGTGGATTTGGGGATCAGACTTGAGCAGCAAGTCTGATCCCCAAAGTTTGGATCTCAAAGCCTGTGGCAGGCTTCTGCCAGCCCAGCAGAGGGCCGCTGAGGCAAGAGGGAGGTGGAGGCAGATTTGCAGAAGCTCAGAAGTTCATGGCAGGAGTGCCAGCGAACAACAGCAGCGACAAGACTGAGAGAAAGCCTGCCTCCAACAAGTGGAGGGTGTGGACGGACACCCAAAGGTTGTCCTCTGAAGAGTCCACTCGCACGTGAACATGCGCACGCACCACACACACACAAACCAGAAAGAAAGCAGTTTAAATCTTAGCTGTGTTGTTTGACCCAGTAATTCCCGCTCTTTAAATCTACCCTAAAATGAGAGGCTGCACAAAAGCTCCCGACTGCGAGAACAGCCTGTGCTGCACACAGATGGTGTGTGGAATGTTCAAATCACCTCTGGTCACTTCTTTATTGTGCAAAATCACCTCTTTTAGCTTTTTTCCATTTAATCCCAACAGACTGTGAGGAAAGGCCCTCTCTGTCCCACATAGCAGGTGAGAAGCCAGGACTTAGAATGCGAAGACAAGGTGGTGAGTGCCTTGGGAGGTCTGCACTTGAACTCTGACCTTCTGGCTCCAGGTCTCCCTTTGCCTCTAAAAACTTGAATTATTTAGTCTAGGAGGATTCTAAAGAGCAGATTTTCAAATTATCTTTCCTTCTGCATCTTTTATTTTAAAGTCACAGAAAACTAACATATTT